>VIBA01000010.1:0-18239 GCA_009618205.1 Ostreococcus sp. SAG9
GTGCGTGTTTTTTTTATGTTTTATGGGTGGCGCCGCCCGCGGGGGGCGTGGCTAAATCTCATGCTGAAGTAACTTTTTATCGTTCGCATACGCCGTATTTAATATATATTAAACTCTATTCAAATATATAAAAACACGTTTTAATACAATTGCATAGTACACTATCTATTCAAGGCATTATCCCTCCGAAACATTCCGCTGGATCTTGGGTGGATGATTTTCCAATTCAGCGAATGCGCGTTCTCGCGTTAAACTATTGAAATTGTCATTCTAAAACTTGTGCATGTGCAAACAGTATGGGGCCCTAGGGTGACTGCCATGCGTGTTTCCGGGTGTTTTCACCTCGTGCAAAATTTTGACATGTTCTCGCAACACTCGATACATATGCACACATGACGCGCTCGACATGCATCGAGAAAGCGCGCACCCTTTGCAGCATGTAGCACTCATCTCATAACTCATGTTGAAGCGCACGTTATCGTGAAGGAATCGGACATCGAGTGCGCACGGCTGACCAACCTCACTCTGACACACATCAGGGAGAGAACATCTTGAACCCTACCAAACCCTAAGTGGGGTTTAGTCGTATGCGCAGCACGCGCAATGCAAGCTCATGCGTGGTTCGACGGATACTAGAGGGAACTCAGACCGTTTAAAGCGTACACCGGAAGCCACAACGCGGATCGAAAGGGCACGTCAAGCGCTTACGCGCGTAATACACAAGCGAGATGAACACGACTAAACCCTACTCAGGGTTTAGTCAGGGTTTAGTCAGGGTTTTGGCGTCGTTTTTCAAGAGCTCGGTGTTGAGCCACGAGGAACGCGGGTGACTGTGTGAGGACGCCACTCTGTCTATCGCATGACGTAAAGGCCGGATGAATATGATGTATCATAAATGCTTCTACAAGTATATCATCGAAACAAGCAATCCGCTTGCCACCCGACCGCGTTATTCGCGCACATGCGGCGCATATTGAGAAAACTTGTCAAAATTTTGGAAGGTGAAAACACCCGGAACGCAATGGATCGGGTTCGGGGTGCCTCTCACAGAAATGAGTCCCGATTCGTCGTATGGGTATGTGTTTTCGACAATTTTATCACTGTTTGATGCTTTATAATACTGATATAATATGTATCAGTCAATTGATAAAAAGTTACTTCAGCATGCGCCCAGATTTAGCCACGCCCCCCGCGGGCGGTCGCGCGGTGGGTGGGGTTTTTTCACCGGTCGTGACTCGTCGTGCGTCCCTTGTCGTCCCCGCGCGGTCCACGCGCCCCGACCGGTCGTTAGGCCAAAGACGCGCGAGAGACGGAGGCGCGATGAGGGAGCGAAGCGTCGAGACGTCGCGCGCGAGCGCGCGCGCGGAGTCCGCGGTTCGAAGGTGCGCGCGAGGGCGAGGCGACGGGCGAAGGGAACGCGCGTGACGTGCGCGATGTGCGCGCGAGAATCGATCAATCAATCGTGGATCGAATTCGGTGGTGGATGCGCTCGACGCCCGAGAGCGACGTCGGTGCGATGACTGACGGGAGATGACGCTCGACGTAGGAATGCGTCGTATCCCGATGCGCTCGTGGTCGGGTTTCCGCCGCCGTTTGAGGACGTTCGAACGCTTCACGACGCGTGGGAATCCATGACGCGGAGGTTCGCGGCGGCGCCGTGTCTCGGCGCGCGACGATACGACGCGAGGACGAAAACGTACGGTGCGTACGAATTTTCGACGTTCGAGGACGTGGGACGCGAGCGGACGCGTTTGTGTGGGGCGTTTGCGGCGCTCGGGATCGAGCGAGGGGCGTGCGTGGGATTGTATTCGATCAACACGCCGGAGTGGGTGGCGCTCGAGGCGGCGGCGACGCGACGGGGCGCGACGTCGGTGCCGCTGTACGACACGCTGGGGCCGGATGCGGTGGTGTACATCGCGAATCACGCGGCGTTGACGTGCGTGGCGTGTTCTGAGGCGGTGTTGGGGACGATGGTGGGGTGTCTGAGGGAGACGCCGACGGTTAAATTGATCATCTCGTACGGAGGACGAGGCGCGGGGAGCACGAACGAGAGCGCGGTGCGCGAAGCCAGGGAGCGGTTACCTCCGGGCGTGCGGTTGGTGACGTACGAGGAGTGTTTGGAGATCGGTGCGAGGAATCCGACGCCGGCGACGCCGGCTGGACCGGATGATTTAGCGACGATTTGTTACACGTCGGGGACGACGGGCGCACCGAAGGGCGTGATGCTGACGCACAGAAATTTGATCTCCAACGCCGCCGGTTACGCGTACGATTTGGAACTCTCACCGTCAGATTGTCACATTTCTTATCTTCCTTTGGCGCACATTTACGAGCGCGTGACGATGCTCGTGTGTTTGTTCAACGGCGCACACGTCGGGTTTTATCGCGGAGACATCTTGGCATTGTTGGACGACATCGCCGAATTGAAACCGACCGTCTTTTGCTCCGTTCCGAGACTTTGGAACCGAATTTACGATAAGGTCAACGCGGGTGTTCGCGAGGGAAGCGTGGTGGCGCAAAAGTTATTTCACTGGGCATACGAGTCGAAGAAGCGCGCGCTGGTGAAGGGCAAGGCACCGAATCCATTCTTCGAGAAGCTCGTGTTCGCCAAACTCCGCGCCAAGCTCGGCGGTAACGTCAGGTACATGTCCACGGGATCCGCCCCGATCAGCGCTGAGGTGATGGAATTTCTACGAATATGTTTCGGTACCGTGTTGGAGGGATACGGCATGACAGAGTCGGCGTGCGTCATCTCCAAGACATCGGAGGACGATTTCACGACGGGTCACGTCGGGGTCCCCGCCCCGTGTTGCGAGATCAAACTCGTCGACGTTCCGGAGATGCGATACACCCATCTTGACAAACCTCACCCTCGCGGTGAGATTTGCGTTCGAGGACCGAGCGTGTTCGTGGGATATTATAAGAGTCCCGAGCAGACGGAGGAGGTTTTGGATCGAGACAGTTGGTTACACACCGGAGACATTGGCACGTGGCTTCCCGGCGGAAGATTGAAGATCATCGATCGGAAGAAGAACATCTTTAAACTCGCTCAAGGAGAATACGTCGCTCCGGAAAAGATTGAAAACGTCTACGCGAGAAACAAGTTTGTCGCGCAGTCCTTCGTGTACGGCGACAGTTTACAAGCGCACCTCGTCGCCATAGTCGTCCCGGATATTGAGATTCTCCTTCCGTGGGCGAAACAAAAGGGCTTCCGGGGAAACACGATGCACGCGCTCTGCGCCGATCCAAAGGTGCGACAACACATCCTCGAGAGCATGATTCAGACGGGTCGAGAGGCTGGTTTGAAGGGCTTTGAACAAGTCCGCGCCATCACGCTTTGCGACGAGTTGTTTTCGGTGGAGAACAACTTGATCACGCCCACGTTCAAGTTGAAGCGACCGCAGGCGAAGGAACGCTTTCAAAGAGACATCGCGGCGATGTACGAGACGAATTGAGTAGACGACGACGCACGAAACGACAATGTATGCATTTATGTAAACTACGGCACCTACTGTATGAGTACCGATCACAATCAAACTATGACTACGACGACGTCCCGGCGTTGCATAACTCATCTAGAAAGTTAACTTGAAACGATCCGGGCCCGTTCGACTTTGCCTCGGCGCGCTTCCCGTGGACTCTGTACTCTTTGAGAACGACGCCCGGCTCGATTCCCGACGCCGCCTTGACCGCCAAGACGGCGCCCAGACAGCACCCGGCGCCCGAAAACCGACCAAACGTGACCACATCGTCATCATCCCCCGCGTACTTCAATACGTACCCCCCCTCATCCTTTCCGACCACGAAATCCGTGCGTCCTGTGCACACGATCTCCATGTCCAGCTCCATCGCGAGCTCGCGCAACACCGTCTCCGCTGGCTGGGCGGCTGACGCCGACTCCGCCGACTCCACCGACTCGGGCGTCGCGCTCACCTCCGCACCCAGAGTGAAACCCTCACGATCGGGGAAAAACATCCGAACCAGCGCCTCCATCTCACTTCTGTTCCCTTTCACCCACGTCTTGTACCCATCGTCGCCCTCCGCCCTCGCCGCGCGCGTCGCCGCGCGCCGCCGCGTCAACCACCGCTCGATGACCCCACCCCTCGTCCCCAACCCCGCGCCCACGGGATCGACGACGACCGCTCTCGCGTCGACGACCGCGTTCGCGATCTCCTCCGTCGTCGGCGTGCCGAAATTCAACAGCGTGACGTCCACCTTGGACGCGCACTCGCGCGCCTCCTCCGCGGTGGTGCATCCCATGACCGGGGCGCCTCCCGCGGCGAGCGCGACGTCCGCGCACTTGGACGCCACCGCGGCGTTCACGATGAGTTGCACGCGAGGCGGACGTCCGATATCGCCCATCGCGCGCGTCGTCGTCGCGGAACGCGCGATCGAGTGGCGCGAGGGAACACTGAGTGGCGCGAGGGAACATTGAGTGGCGCGAGGGAACACCATTGACGGCGTCGCGCCCGCGCTCGGCTCGATTCGATGACGTTCTTTCGTTCGTTCATTACCCGATGGCTAGAGTCTACTAAACTTTTAATCGTACAGAAAATTCGTGTCTACAGACACGCCTTCGCCTTCATCGTCCACCGTTTACTTTTTGGATTTCTTCGGCAACAGGACGGAGTGAATGTTGGGCAACACACCACCGGCCGCGATGGTGACGGTGCCCAAGAGCTTGGACAACTCCTCGTCGTTGCGGATCGCGAGTTGAATGTGTCTCGGCACGATGCGCGATTTTTTGTTATCGCGGGACGCGTTGCCGGCCAATTCGAGCACTTCGGCGGCGAGGTATTCGAGCACGGCGGCCAAGTAGACCGGGGCGCCCGCGCCCACGCGCGTGGCGTACTTGCCAGCCTTTAGGTATCTCGCGACGCGACCGACCGGGAATTGCAAGCCAGCCTTGGCGGATCGGCTCATGGCCTTTTTGCCCGTCTTTCCTTTTCCTCTTCCAGACATTGTCGTGCGTTGGAGCGCGCGCTCGCGTCGATGTGTGACGGGAACACGTCGTCGACGGCGCGCGATGGCGCGCGAACCGGCGCGAGGCGGACCGTGTATACTGTGTACCCATACGGAATAGTGAAAGGGTGTGAAATTTCACACATGACGAGTTTTGATTGGTTGGTAGACAAGTCGGGGACGTTGGTGTATGTGTAAACACTCGTGTATACACGTGGGGTCATGTTTTTTCAACAATTCTATAATTTGATTGGTTGAGAGCGTGAAAAACACCACCATCGACCGATCATGACTCCTACTCACCGAGTGACTCGGATCGCTCACGCGCGGGCGCGTCGTCGCCCCGACCGGGCGACGCGGTCGTCGAGCGCGTCACTCCACGACGCGAATACGCAGACATAATGGCGAAGAAGCCCGCTCAAAAGAAGCCGTCCGGCGCCAAGAAGGTCGGCCGCAAGTCCAAGACGGAAACCTACAAGATCTACATCTACAAGGTGCTCAAGCAAGTCCACCCGGACACCGGCATCTCCTCCAAGGCCATGTCCATCATGAACTCGTTCATCAACGACATTTTTGAAAAGATCGCCACCGAAGCCGCCAAGCTCGCGCGATACAACAAGAAGCCGACGGTGACGTCCCGTGAGATTCAAACCGCGGTTCGTCTCATCTTGCCGGGTGAGCTCGCCAAGCACGCCGTGTCCGAAGGCACCAAGGCGGTGACCAAGTTCACCTCCGCCTAGGCGCGCGGCGTTTGAATCGAGCGCGATTCTCTCTAGATTTTACCTACAAAAAACAACGAAAAAAACTATGTTTTCGGACGCAGTCCTCGGAAGCTTCGAGCGTTCTGACCGACTTAAAAATCGGTGTTCATTTAACACCACCATTCGATGAAAGATGTGCTCCAGTGAGCTCCCTCGCGACGCGAAATAGTTCCCCTCTCGCGATTCCCCTCTCGGCCCGGGCGTCCATCATCATCAATGTCCTCGTCGGCGGCGTCGTCTCGGTCGCGCGCGGTGTGTGCAGATGGCGTTGTAAATATTTATTGGATGTATTAAAAACGATAAATATCGGATATGAACCGAGATGGCGAGGGCGAGAGGAGTAGTCGTCACCATTAACGCCTCGCGCTCGACCGTCCAGTGAAAGCATCAACGATAAAGTAAAGTGTTATTCGACGTAGTGTAGTATAACGAACTACACCGCTACCTTTGTCGCTTCTGATGTAAACTCGTCCTCCTCCTCTGGGACGAAGTCTTCCCAACGGAACAGGTACATGCAGCTCACCTGCACGGCGAGCAAAAAGGAGCACAAGAGGGAGGTGAATCCCCACGCGGCCATGTTACCGGTGAACTTGGCGTTTGAGCCTGGATCGTACCAGATCGGACACGCGGCGACGAGGGTGAAAAGCATGATCACCCACGGGAACGGGTTGGAAAACATCTTGTCCACTTTTTTCCCGATGAAGAGGGGACGAAGCCCTTCGACTCGAGCGGGCGGTTTAAGCTCCATCATCTTCGGAAGGATGAACTTTTCGACGACTGTGTAGATTAAGACGACGCCGAGATTTATGAGGAAGGCGAACACGGAGGTGTTCCAACCGGTGGAGTGTTCATCCAAACCGAGCTTACGCTTGACGTTGAAGTCGGTGTCCAAGACCATGCTCATGCCGGCGACGAGACCGGCGACGAGACCGGCCAAGATGGCTTCGCCGGAGAGCCAGTGGAGGTGTAAGCCCCCCCACACGGCGGGGATGGAGTGAATCGGGGTGACGGTCTGGATGGAAAACAGACCGGTGATGTCGGGTTTGCCTTCGCGGACGTTGACGATGGAGAGTCCCAAACCAATGGCGAGCGCGCACATGGACGCGAGTGAGCCGACAAGTTTGAGGGTGGCGGCGTCGACTTTCGCCTTGGGGAAGACGCGCTGGGCATACGGCTGGTAGATATCACGCACGAACATGGTGCTGAACGCGAGAAGACCCGAGTCCGCGGTCGATACCATGGCGCCGAACGCGGCGAGCACCAGCAGAGACCCGGCAAAGTCTCCGAACGCCGAGGCGTTTTTCAACTTCAAAGCCAAGTGACCAAAGATAGATTGTTGGTTCGTCGCGAGCGTCAAGAATGATTCATTTCTCAACGCATACCTCGCGGTCCAACCAGCGATCATCGTGGATAATTGAGTCCAGAAAAAGGTGAAATTCATCCCGGCGAGACCTTGGCGAAGTGTCTTCGACTCCTTGGCGACGAAGAGTCGCATCGCAAGGTGCGGGAACATGGTCGCCGCGGCCGCCACTCGAAGCACGAAAGACGTGTACGAGATGATGGACCAACTTCCCGAAGCCTTTGGAATCGTCAAGAAGACACTGACGGGAGTGTCCTCAAAGTATTGCTTGGCTCGCTTCAACCCGCCGAACTCGACGCCGCTGGCAATGAAAAAGATCAAAGACCCAAAGATGAGCGCGATGCCTTGAATGATGTCCGTGTACGCCACCGCTCGCAAACCGCCGATCGATTCGACGACGAACATGATGAGCGCAAAGATGAGAATACCACCGTGCTCACTGATGGCGCCGTTGGTGAACGCCTTGACGATTTTACCCATCGACACGAATTGCGAGATTTGGTAACAAAAGATTGGCAACAAGAGACTGCCCCACGTCAACACACGAAGCGCGTGCGCCGTGGCTTGATTTCTCGAATTCGGCGCGCTGAATCGATCGTACACGAATTCACTCAGCGTGAGATACCCGCGAGATTTCCCCAACGCGTTGAGTCTCGGCGCCATGACCAAAAAGCCCATGTACACGCCCACACCCGCGGGAATCCATCGCGTGGCGAACCATCCCTTCAACCACGCCTCCCACGCGATCCCCTCGACGGTGTATCCCGAGAATAACGACGCGGAGAGGGTGAAAAACAGCGCCAATCCGCTCAAACCTTTCCCCGCGCCGAAGTGGTTTCGCATGACGTCGCCCGAGTCGTTCCCGGCGACTTTATTCTGTCGATACGCGTACGCCGCGCACGACCCGGAGGCGACCGCGTAGACGGAGATGAGTCCATACAACCATCCATAATTCGCCATGATTCACCCCTTCAAGCCGACACTCACGTCGTCGAACGAACGATGAATTCCCCTCGAGGGTTTCTCTTCCCCCGCCGCGTCGATTATCGCGACGACCGGTCGTTCGGTCCTTCTTCCGTCTCGTCGCGCGACGATCCTTCCGCCAGGAATTACCCTGAATCAAGTTCAAACGATGCTCTCTCAGACCTCGAGACCTCGAAGGTCGTCGTCGGCCACTCGTTCGTGCGCGCGTGTGCCGCCGACGACGGGACGCCGCGGGATGGATTCCCGACCCCGATGGGCGCGTGTCCTTCGCGGTCGGTCGATCCGTGTCGATCGATCGAATCGATCGATCGATTGAACCCCTCGTACCGATCCGATCCGATCGATGCATGCTCTCTGGGTTCGATTGACCCATGATGGGATGCTTCAACTTTTGAACCATACGAGTGATGGTGCGAACGGTGGGTCACCGATCGATCGATCGATCGTTTGTTTGTTCGGGAGGTTGGTGTCGATTGAACCACGCGTACCGATCGAATCGGTGGAATTGATCGATCGTCTGTTCGAGAGGTTGGTTGGTTGGTTGGTTGGTTTCGATTGAACCACGCGTACCGATCGAATCGATTCGATCGATCGATCGATCGGTATGCACGCGTGCGTTCATTTCATGCACGCGCGCATTCATTCGCCGACTCGACATCGTCGACGACGACGTCGCCCCTCGCGATCGGCGCTCGAGAGCCGGCGCGCGAGAACGTCCGAGAATCCGCAACGGACGACATGTCCGCGCCGGTGAACGAAGAGGTGCGCCGCGCGCGACGCGAACGGGCGAGACGTCTCCACCGAGCGATGGCGTCGAGGGACTCGAGCGACGCGAACGGCGCGCGAGCGCGAGCGCGAGCGCGACCTCACGTCGGGTGACGGACGAAAAACGATCGCGCGTTTTCCTCCGCGGTCGTTCGCGGTGGTCTCGCGTTGGACGCGAACCGGCGGCGACGGCGGCGACGGCGAAGGCGCGCGCGCGGGACGCGCGCCGCCGGCGAGTTCCCGCCGACGACGCCGACGTCGCGCGTCGACGCTCGTCCATCGCGTTCGTCCATCGTGAACCCGAAATCCCGAACGGAACTGACGAATCGCGCGCGCGCAGGCCGCTCCGCGCCCGTCGGCGGCGGTTTCACTCTTCGACGACGCGCGGGTCCGCGCGTACGCGCGCGAGTGCTCGGCGGCGGGTTCTTTCGTCCACCGCATGGCCACCGGCGCGCTCGAGCGAGAGAAATACCTCAGATACCTGTCACAAGACGCGTATTTCCTGTTTCACTTCAATCGCGCGTACGCGCGCGCGCTGACCAAGGCGAAGGACGTTGAGGCGCAGGCGACGTTTCACGCGTTGATCGGAGGCGTGCTGGACGAATTAAAACTCCACGAGACGACGTGCGCTCGATGGAACGTGGATCTGACCGCGGTCGAGGTGCACGACGCGTCGAGGGCGTACGTGGAGTTTTTAGAGACGCTGCACGAGGGATCAATGGGGGAACTGGTGGCGGGAATGGTGCCGTGCATGCGACTGTACGCGTCGCTGGGTCGAGCGTTTTTACATCCGAGCGACGACGACGACGCGCCGGATCTCGGAGGGGCGAGATTGGAGGATTCACCGTATTATGAGTGGTTCGAGGCGTACGGGTCGGATGAGATGGAGGCGTTGGCGCGGCGGTTGGAGAGTCTGTTGCCGGAGACAGTGGAGGACGTCGTCGCGGAGCGGTACGTCGAGGCGATGCGTCTCGAACGGGATTTCTTCGCCGCGCACGCGTGACCGTAGGCTCGGTCCATGCGCGTGAGTGAATAGATAGTTATTTAATTGTATCGCGTGCTAATCTATCGTGACTAATTTTCGAGCAAGCGAGCGACGACGGCGCCGACGTCGTCGGCTTTGGCGACGCACGACACCACGGCGATACCGTCCACCGGAGCGCCGGCGCGGACGTCGGCAGCGTTCTCGGGAGAGATCCCACCGATGCCCACGATCGGAAGCGATAACTCGCGAGCGACGGCGGCGACTCTCGCGACGCCGTCGACGCCGATCACCTTGGCGTCGCCCTTGGAATCCGTGCCGAAACACGCGCCGCAGCCGACGTAATCCGCCCCGTCGGCTTTGGCGGCGCGCGCCAAGCTCTCCTCCCGACAGCTCACGCCGATCCATTTGTTCGGACCGAGGATCTGTCGAGCCTCGACGCACGTCATGTCCGATTGACCCAAGTGCACGCCGTCCGCGTCGCACGCGACGGCGATATCGCATCGATCATTGACGATGAAAGGGACCGAATACTTGTCGCAGACGGCTTTCATCGCCTTGGCGCGTTCGACGAGCTCTCGCGTGGATGCGTCCTTGTCTCGCATCTGCACGATCGTCACGCCGGCGCGAAGGGCGTCTTCGAGCTTGTCCAACGTCAACGCCGGGGAGCTCACCAAGTAGAGTCGTAAAACGCTCGCATCGAACCGCTTACCCGTCGCCGCCGTCGCCGAGTAAAACGGAAGATGATTCAGAGGACCGTGACCGGCGCCGTATCGCGGATTCGTTCGAATCGCCTCCGAGATGTACGCCTTGGCTCGTTGTACCGCCGTCGGAACGTCGTATCCCTGCGCTAAAGACGCCGCGATCGAGCTCGCCAGCGTGCATCCGGTCCCGTGCGTGTTTGTCGTCGGAATTCGTTCGCCCAAGTACGGAATCGTCGTCTTCGTCTTTGAATGATACAAATAATCCACCGACGTCGCCTCATCATCGTCCACGTGCCCTCCCTTGAGAAGCACCCACTCACACCCCAATTCTCCCAGCTCTTCCGCGCGCGTCACCATCGTATCGCGTCGAAATGCGCTCTCGTCGACGCCCAACAGCGCCGCCGCCTCCGGAACGTTCGGCGTGATCACCGTCGCCAACGGGACCAACTTCGTCCGCATCGCCGGCAACGCGTCCGCCTCCAACAAACTCGCGCCTCCCTTCGCCAACATCACCGTGTCCACGACCACGTTTCGCAATCCATGACGCTCGATCGCCTCAGCCGCCAGCGTCGTCGTCTCCGCCGTCGCCAGCATGCCCGTCTTCACCGCGTCGGGCGGTAAATCGCGCACCACGATCTCGATCTGTCGTTCGATGAACTCCAACGGCGCGGCGTGGATGCCGTGGACGCCCGTGGTGTTTTGCGCCGTGAGCGCGGTGACGGCGGTGGTGGCGAAGGCGCCGTGCGCGAGGATCGATTTGATGTCCGCCTGGACCCCGGCGCCGCCTCCCGAGTCGCTCCCGGCGATGACGAGGACTTTCCCGCGCACCATGACGACGGGACTCTTTACGTTGACCGGGAGACCGCGGCGATGGGGGAGGACGGGGCGGGAGGTGGGCGCGCTGTGAGGGGGACACTTTTTCTCTCCGCGAGTCGTCGTCGCGCGCCGACCGTCTTCGCGCGTTTACAATCTCTACGGGCGCGGATCGACGTCGCGGACGCGGGGTCTCGGACCGACTCACTTGATGCGATACCCGTCCTCGGCGTACGTCTTCCCTCGGTCGTACACCTCCCATCTGTTGGCTGGGAACATGGACTTGTTTTTGTCGTACCACGAGCGAAGGATGACTTTTCCGGGATGGGAATTTTCCACCTCGACGTTCGCGCCTCCGCGAAGACGAACGTCGTCCTTGACGTCGAAACGGAACAGAGGACCGGATTTGCCGCGCGCCTTGGTGACGATGAGATCGTAAAAGGTCAAGTCATGGGGGAGAATCAAATCCTCTTTGACGTACATCATTCCGGAGACGTCGCAGTGACGCATGTCTCGCTGTACCGTGCGCTCGCCGTCCTTCAATAATTCGTGACGAACCTTAGTGAGGAACGTCTCCACTGTATCGCCCTTGACGCAGGTGATCTTCCCGCCCGCGCGTCGGGATCCGTCGTAATAGGAATACGTTATCCGAACGCTCTCGGCGCGCTCTCGCCTCGACCGAGCGAGAAATTCAGCCTCAATCTCCTTTCTCTCGCGCTCCTCCTCTTCCTCTCGCGCCCTGTCCGGTAAAAACTCCGTGTTCACCGTCGGGTCCTTCCCGAGACCGAATCCTTTTCGCTTCGCGTCGTCGATCGGGCGCGCCATGTCCGACGTTTCCGCCTCGTCCATGCCTCCTGCGTTCGCGTCGTCTTCGTCAATCTCGCGTTCGATGGTCGCGCGCCGGGTCGAGACCGCGTTCGAACACGCACCGTCAACGTCTATCCCCTCTAAATCGTCGTCAAACGACAGTTTATGCGCCGTCTTCGCCGCTCTCTTGCGCTTGAGTTTCTTCTTTAATTTTAATTTTTCCTCTCTGAGCGTCTTCTCCGCCTCCTTCTCCCTCCTCTCGCGCTCCATCTCGGCCTCGATGCGCTCCTGACGCTTGACGAAATCCTCGCGCGTCATCAACCCCACCGTTTGCTCCTTGAACGCGGCGTCCGCGCGCTCGACGCTGCTCGAGGCGGCGAAACCCACGAGGCGGCTGGCGCCGGCTCTGTTCCCATCGTTGGCGGCGTTTTGGGCCGCGTTACACGCCGCCTCCGCGCGCTCGCGCTCGACGGCGAGTCTGTTCGCGCGCGCGGAATCTTCCGCGCCCGCGCGCGCGCCCTCGCCGGGCATCGCGCTGGCGCGGGAGGTCGTGAGTGAGGCTCGGAACGCACGGGACGCGCGGGAACGCGCGGGGACGACCGCGTCGACCGCTACTACCTACTACATCTGTGTATTCAACAATCCTCTCGCTGAGAGTCACTCACTCTTTCAGTCTTTTCGCTGACGCTTGGGCGGGATCACGCCCGGCGGCGGCGGCGGCGGCGGCGGCGGCGCTTTCCCGCTCGGAGGAACGCCGCCGCCCTGTTGCATCTGCTGAAGCATTTGCGCGCGCATCGTCGGCGTCGCGTTTTGCATCATGAGCTGCTGCTGCTGCTGCTGCTGCTGACGCATCACCTGTTGCTGCTGAATCGACGGCGCGTTGTACGGCACGCCCCCGTACCCGGGCTTATCGGGAGGAATCGGCCCCTTCCACGCCGTGTCCGGAGGCGGCGGCAGCGGGTCGTTGGGTCCGATCATCGCCGCCGCGGGCGTCTTTGGAATCTCCGCGAACGTCACCACACACTTCTTCCCATTCACTTCTCGCCCGTGGAGTTCATCCTTACACCGCGCCGCCGCGTCCGCGGTGGCGAATTCCACCGCGCAGCACCCCTTGCTCTTCCCCGTCGCCCTATCGGCGAAAAACGTCAACGACTTGACTCGACCGAATTCCCCGAGCACCGTCTCCAACTCGGCGTCCGTCGTCCACCACGTGAGCGACGCGACGTATACCGCCGTCGGTCGACCGTCATCGGGCGCGTTCGGCGACGCCGTGCGCACGGGCGCGCTCGCCTTGACCGGCGCCCGCGTCGGCGCGCTCGCCGCCCTCGCGCTCGCCGCCGTCGTCTTCACCGGCGCGTCGTCGTCTGCGCGCACGCCGTCGAGCGCGGTCCATTACGCGCGCATCATCGTCAGTCACCCATGCGTCGGTTCGCGTCGTCGCCCATCGTCTCGCGTCGTCGCGTCGCGCGCGTCGAAGAGCGATCCACCGCGCGGGCTCAAAATTCAATGCGCGCGTCGAATTCTCCCCGTTCGTCGCCGTCGTCGTCGCGCACGCACCGACGTCGCCGTACAGAAGCGCCTCCTCGTCTACGTCATCGTTCGCCGCCGTCATGTCCCCTCGCGCGCGTCGACGTGTGCGGGAAGGGGCGCGAGTGTATGAAGTGAAATCTACGGCGAGGGTGACATCATCGCGCGCCGTCGTCTACGGGAGAAGCGCGCGCGTCGTGTTCGCGTCGTCACCGTCCGTGGCTCACGGAAGGGTGGCGCGAAATTTGGTGAGACGTTTGAGGGCGGTGAGCCAGGCGCTGCACTCGTCCCAGTCGCCGGTGGTGAGGGCCATCTGCGCGGTTTGCGCGGCGGCGAAATCCGCCACGGCGAGCGCCGAGGCCAAGTTTTTGAGCTTGGCGACGACGGACGGGGACACGTCGCCGGCGTTGAGTCTCCAGAGGAGAAGACCGAGCCGTTTTGAACTGTCGTCCATCTCCTTGCGCTTGGCGGGGTGAGAGGCGGCGGCGGCGGCGCAGGCGTCGTAGAGGGCTCGGAGAGACTGAATCACCGAACCGAGGTCGTCTGGGACGCTCGACGTGTCCACCGTCTCCATGGAGCATTTTGCCGGAGGTTGTGGCTTCGGAGGCGTCGCGGGCGCCGCGGGCGCCACTGCGGGCGCCGCGGGGGGCTGTTGCGGCGGCGGGGTGGGCGGCGCGAAGCTCGTCGGTTGCGGCGGCGGCGGGCCGGCGTACGCCGGAGTCGTCAGAGGCGCCGCCGGGGGAGCGGCGGCGTACGCCGGTTGCTCGGGACGCTGTGGAATGCTCGGCGGCGGCGCCGTAGGCGTCGGATTGAACGATGCGGTGGGCGCGACTGACGCAGGGGGCGGCGGCGGCGCGCGAGCCTGCGGGGGCTGTTGCGGCGTCGCGCCCATCTGTTGCTGCGGTTGCATCGGCGTCGGAACCATCCCGGGAGTCATCGGCGGTGCCGCTTGTTGCGGGGGCGGCGCAGTGGGCGGCATGTTACCGCCGGCGTACGCCGACGGCATCGAGGGCGGTGCCCCCATGTTACCGGCGGCGACTTGCGCGGCGACCGAGTACGCCGACGACATGGACGCGGGCATCGACGGCTGAGACGGTTGTCCCATCCCGGTCTGCGCCGAATACGCGCTCTCCACGGGCGCACTATCGTACGATGTCTGTCTAGGAGGCGGCGCGGGCGGTGCCGCGGGCTTCGGTGCGGGTGTCGGCGCCGGAGCCGCGGGCGTCATCGTGGAGTACGCCGGCTGAGACGACGCGCCGGAAAAGTATCCCGATTGCATATCCGTGACGGGCGGTCTCGGCGGCGCCATCGCGGTCTGCTGCTGCGGCGCTCGCTGCGGCACGGGAGGCGGCGCGGCGGGCGCCGGCGTGAACGTCGTCGGCGGAGGTCCGGGAGCCGGAGGCGCACCGTACGCCGACGGCGCGTGTTGATGCGCTCCATACGCCGGCGCGCTCGAACCGTACGCGCCCTGGTGTCCGGGCGACGTCGTCTGGTACGGAGACTCACCGTACGGCGAAGATTGCGCGCCGTACGCCGGCGCGGGCGTCGGGGACGCCACCGCCGCGGGCGTCGCCGGGGCGGGCGATCTCGTGCTCGCCGTGTTGGAGAGTCCGCTGCGAATGATTCTGTTTCGCAAGACGGTGAGTTCCTCGCTCGGATTGCCTGGAACCATTCCCAAATAATCCAACGCGCTGTCCAAATCACCCTGAGACGACAACATCTCCGCGTAGTTAGTTATCAACGAGTTGAATCCTTGGGTGGATTCCGTTTGACCGGCGGCTCGCGACATGATGACCGCCTTCTCCACGATGTTGTACAAATCCTTCGGCGTGAAATTGCGAGACGGAAGGGACGCCAACCAGTACTTGATGGAGGCGTCGACGTTTCCGGCGCAAATGTAGCACAACATCGCGGCGTTGTGATCGCCGCTCGACGCCAAGGACTCCGCGAGAACTTCGGCGAGCGGTCCCCACTCCTCGCTCGGGGCGTACGTGCAGAGCATCGCCAAGGTTTCTCGCCACGCCGACACCGGTCTCGCCTTGACGAGGTTGGACAAGTTTTTGCCCACCACGGCGGCGGCGACTTGCATGTACGGTCGCGGCACGCGCGCGATGTGGGCGGCTTGCGCCTCGGCCCAAAGTTCCGGACCACCGGCGGCGGCGAGGATGAGACCGTCAGCGTAGCGTTCAGCCTTTTCGCACGCGCGAACCGCCGCCTTGTAATCTCCGACAATCAGCGCTCGTTGAATCTCAAAGTCCGCGGCCGTCGGTGGCGGCGCCTTGGGAGCGTTGGGCTTCTTCGGCGACGGGATCATCTTCGGACTCGCCGGTTTCGGCGGCGGGGGTCTGCTCCCCGCCTCGTCTCCGAGATTATCGAAGAACGCGTCGTTATCCTCCACTGGCAGCAACGCCGGGGACGTGGGCCCGCTTGTCGCCGTGTCCTCTGACGCGTTGCCGCCATCGTTCAAAGACATCTCCGCGAGCGACTTCTCTCGCGCCTCTAACGCGTCACCAAACTCGAGATGACGCAACATTTCTTGTCGCGCGTTGTTTGCAAACAAAATGCTCATAAACGCCCACGCCTCTTGATCGTCGCCGACGGCGCGTCGCTTCTTCGTCTCACAAAACTCGATCATTTGTTCAGGGTTCCCACTCTTGATCGCTTCTTCAAAGTCCGCGCTATCTTCCTTCACCACCACACCCGCCGTGCTCTCGCTCTTGACGGAGATGACGGAGATGCCACTCGGCGACACCGGCGCTCCGCCCTTGATGGTGGCGCCGTGCGCGACGAGCTTACCGCCGAAACCGAACGTCGCCCCGCACGGACGCTTCAACCAATTCGGTGCGCGCTTCATCGGCACCTTCGGACCCGAGGATTGCTGATGTGCGAGCTCGGAAAAGTCCGAACTCACCCCGTGCGCGTTTGTGGATCCCTGTTGCGTCGCCCCCGCCTGTTGCATGTTGTGAAGGGTCACCTTGCCGTCGAACGACGACGTGGACAAGATGCCGGGCGACGTCTTGCTCCACTGCACGTCGAAGTTCCAGTTCGCGCTCGCCGGGAGCTCGGAGATGACCTCACCGGCTTCGGTGTCCCAGCACAGCGTACGGTTATCCTTGCCGCACGTGAGCAACAGCGACGGATCTTGCAAGTTCCACGCCATGGCGAGGACACCCTTGGAGTGCGCGACGAACTCACGCGCCGGAGAGATGGAATTTCTCAAATCCCACACCTGCAACGAGCACGATCGATCGTCATCGCTCGCGACGATGAGCTGCGTCGCCACCTCTGGGTTCCACTGCAACGCCGAACACCGTCGCCGCGAGTTTGGATCCGTAAACGAAATCACCGGTCGCTGACGTTTCAGATCCCACACCACTGTCGTCCCGTTCAACGACGATGACGCTAAGATGTGCTGCACCTTGTGATTCCACCCCAAGTACGACACCTCACCCGCCGTCGGTCCCCCCGTCGTCGACTTGAGCGCCGGATACAGAGACGGCTTGGTCGGACTCGCCAAATCCCAAATACACAATTCTCCATCCTCCGCCCCGCTCGCGAGCAAATTCGGCGAGAACGAGTTAAAGTCTAAACCTCGCACCGCGCCCTGATGCTTCGCGAGCTTGGTGACGATGGCCCCGCTCGTCGCCCCGTCGACGATCTTCGCCGGGTTGTACACGTTCACCGTCCCGTCCACGAGCCCGCCCGCGATCAATCCCAACCGCGTCTCCTCGCTCGCCGCCCCCCCGCATCCCCACACCAGCCTATGAAACCGTTCCGTCGACGGCACCGCTCTCCCCACGCTCTCCATCTCCGTCTCCATCGACGCGTAATCCGTGGAAAAGATCTCCAAACACGCCGTCGTGCTAAAGCTCAAATCGATCGCCCCCGCCATGGTTCCCGTCGCGAGAAACGGCGCGTTCGGCCTACCCGCGTCATCGCGCGCGCGCACCGCGCGCACCACATCGTCAGTCTCTTTGTTTTTCTTTCACCCTCACCCCACGCGCATCACCGCATCACCGTCTTCCCACGTCTCGCGCGCATTTCATTTCATTTCGCGCGCGCGTCGACAATCTGTCCCAATCCAGATGCGTTCGCATTCGCGTCGGTCGTCGGTCGTCTTCGCGCGCGTCGATCGCATCGCACCCGAACGCCACCGTCGCGCATCTGTTGGTCCGTTTCACCACCGTCATCGCGCCTCCTTCCCTCTTCCGCGCGCGACGACGTGACGCGACGACGACGACGACGACGACGCGCATCCGTCGCGTGCCGTTCGACCCGGTCCGTCGGTCGTCGTCGGTCGTCGTCGGTCGTCGTCGATCGATGCATCGGGTCGAGTCGAGTCGATCGATGGATGGGGTCGAGTCGAGTCGAGTCGATCGATGGATTGGGTCCGTTCGTCCGTTCGTCTGTCTGTCTGTCTGTCTGTCATCGATCGGTTGATCGATCGATACGATTGATCGATCGATACGGTTGATCGATCGATACGATCCGAGTGATCCGAGGGATTCTTTTTTTTTTGTCTTCGATCGATGCGTCACACACACGAAACACACGAAACACACACACACCGATAC
>VIBA01000011.1:0-17384 GCA_009618205.1 Ostreococcus sp. SAG9
GTTCCAAATGGCGATCAGTGCGATGGAGCGGGCGGGAATGGGACCGGTCATCGACGTATGCTCGATGATGAGCGTGGCGACGACTTCGTCGATCGGAAACATGATGTGGTTGGTGACGTTCGCGATTTCGCCCATCGCCGAGTACGCGCTGATGCCGATTTATGATTTCGTGCTCGACGGTCTCGAACCTCTGTATCTTTATTTCGTCACGGGCACGATGGATTTCTTTGAAGACATGACGTTTACGTTGGAACAAAATCTGGCGACGGTTTTGGATGAAAAAGTGCTCTCCATCATTCGTTGGCCTCTTCACATTTTTCTGAATCCGTTCAAGTGGCCGCAAGGTTTCTACGAAGCTGTCCTGTACCCTACGTATAGCTTCTGCGCGTATCCAGAACTCTTCGACATGAAAGAGCAACCCGTTCCCCCCATTGTGAAGCGAACGTACGGCGAAAGCTGCCGTTCGAATGCGTGGGGAGAATGGACAAAGTGTAGCGTACAGTGTGGCGTTGGATTCGGAGCACGAGTGAACCACTGTGGACGCCGCCAATTCAACCGTTGCGTCGGACCAGGAGTCATCGGTTGCGATGGGGTTTGTGAAAGCGGTTTGAGAGTTGACTGCAACGGTTCTTGCGGTGGCAAGGCGTTGCTCGATAAGTGCAGCATCTGCGGAGGCAACAATGCAGCTCTCGGATGCGATGGGAAGTGTTTCAGCGGCATGCGCGAGGACACCGTGGGCAACTGCTGTCATTCGGCTTCCATCACCGCCAACGGCGTTTGCGGCTCTGGCGAAAACTTGCCCACACACCTTCGGGCCGCGGCTGAAGCCGCTCGCGCCAAGGCGGAAGCCAGCAAGAACAAACCACCACTCATGCGTCGTATTTATCAAAAGATGAGACCGGCGCTTTTGATTGTTTTCAACATCTCCATGACCGCGCTTCGTCTGCTCTCTCTCGTCGTGCACGTGATGGTTCGTACCTCTAGCTTCGTCATCGGGACGCTGTTCTCCACACTCACTCTGAAGATCATTGGCTCCCTCACCGCGGGCTATATGATCGTGGGAGTCGTGGATAAGAAACTGCAGAAGAATATTGGCAGTTTTGTTCGCGAAGCCGTACCATTTATGGATGAACAACCGCGTGAGCAAGAGAAAGACAAGAGTCCGGCGCACGCGTACCTTTGCGACGAAAAACCAAAAACCAAGAAGGAAATCATCGAAGACTGGGTATTGGCGGGCGTCGCGCGCCTCAAGCGCGGCAGTGAAGTTCCTGGTTCTGTCGCAAATTACGTCATGTGGCTTATCGGTAAGCTAAATGCCTTCGTTGTGTACGCCTCGCCATTTGTGCTGAGAGTCATGCGCGATGCGTCGTACGTTGAAGTTTCTCGCGCTCGCCAACAAGCGAAATTAGCTGAACACGAGAAGAGAACAATGCACAGACAGTGCGCAATTCTTGCTCGAAGGGTAGAGGAGGAAGTACGCACCGAAGAAGAACGCCAACTGATCATGCAAGAAGCCGAAGACGCCCGAGAAAAGGCAGTCAATACGGAGCGTCGCGCGGCGGAGCTCGCGGCGAGGAACGAAGCAGAACTCGTGCGCACCGCGACTGAAGAGGCAGCCACGAAGGCGCGTCTCGAGGCAGAAGAAGCGAGCGCTAAGGCGCAAGTCGCGGCGGAAGAGGAGCGTGTGCGCAGAGAAGAAGCTGAAGCCAAGGCACGCCTCGAAGCTGAGGACTCCGAGCGCCGAGCGCAAGTCGCGGCAGAAGAGGAACGTGTGCGCAGAGAGAAAGCCGAAACGAAAGCCGCCCTTGAGGCACTGATCACGGCGGAAGAAGAGCGAGTGCGCAAAGAAGAAGCCGAGGCCAAGGCGCGCCTCGAAGCGGAAGAAGCTGAAATTAAGGCACGTCTCGAAGCTGAGGAAGCTGAACGTAAGGCGATCATCGCAGCGGAGGAAGAACGAGTGCGTAAAGAAGAAGCTGAAGCCAAAGCGCGCATTGAGGCTGAGGAAGTTGAATTGAAGGCTCGCCGTGAAGAGGAGGAGGCTGCGCTCCGCGCGCGCTTGGAAGCTGAGGAAGCTGAATTGAAGGCTCATCGTGAAGAAGAGGAGCGAGCAATCGCGGCACTTCGCGAGGAGGAGGAGCAAGCAATCGCGGTACTTCACGAGGAGGAGGAACGTACAAAGTCGAAGTTTTTGGATGACCAGGCGCGTTTGGAAGCTGAACTGAAGGCTCGCCGTGAAGAGGAGGAGGCTGCGCTCCGCGCGCGCATTGAGGCTGAGGAAGCTGAACTGAAGGCTCGCCGTGAAGAGGAGGAGCGAGCAATCGCGGCACTTCGCGAGGAGGAGGAACGTACAAAGTCAAAGTTTTTGGATGAGCAGGCGCGTTTGGAAGCTGAATTGAAAGCTCGTCGTGAAGAGGAGGAGCGAGCAATCGCAGCACTTCACGAAAAGGAGGAACGTACAAAGTCGAGGCTTTTGGATGAGCAGGAGCGTTTAGACGCTGAGGATGACGCCGTGAGGGCGCGACTCGAGCAGGAGAAGGCTGAACGCCAACGAAGGCTGGAAGCTGAAGAAGCCGAGATCAAAGCGCGCATCGAAGCTGAAGAGGCCAAAACGCGCGAGCGTCTCGAAGCTGAACAGGCCGAGCGAAAGGCGCGACTCGAGCAGGAAGAAGCCGAGACCAAAGCACGCATCGAAGCTGAAGAGGCCAAAACGCGCGAGCGTCTCGAAGCTGAACAGGCCGAGCGAAAGGCGCGACTCGAGCAGGAAGAAGCTGAGACCAAAGCACGCATCGAAGCTGAAGAGGCCAAAATGCGCGAGCGTCTCGAAGCTGAACAGGCCGAGCGAAAGGCGCGACTCGAGCAGGAAGAAGCTGAGATAATTAGACAGAGAGAGTTGGAAGAAGCGGAGCGAAAGGCGCGACTCGAGCAGGAAGAAGCTGAGTACAAGCAACGACTGGAAATGGAACAAGCCGAACTGCAGGGACGCTTGGAAGAAGAAACCAGAGCGAAGTCGCGCCCGGAAGCTGTCACCTTGAGCCATGTTGACCAGCTCATGCAACGCACCGAAGCTGCTAAAAAGGTGATGTTGGAGACCAAGTCTCGTCTAGATCCACAGTCCGAGGTCATTAAACAGTTTGAAGGTGCAAATGTCGGTAAGAAGAACGCCCTCAAGAAGAAAAGCGCCCTCGAAAGTGTACAAGTTCACAGCTCAGTTCTGAGTAAGTACTTTGTCGCGAAGAGCCGCCACACACTTCTGGAAGAAGAACTCGTGTCTGCCGTCAAGTACCGAGACTTATCAGACGAGAAGAACGTGGACGACGCTATCAGAGCTCGATTGAGAGAAGCCGAGCCCTTACCGGAGGCGATTCGTGACAAGTTCAGTTTCTTGCTGAAGTACAGGGCTCGTCGCAACGCTATCGTCGCGTTGTCCAAGCTGTCGGTGAACCATCCCGACGATGGCATGAGGCGAAGATGTTTTCGATCTCTTAACAAGATCACACGCGCATCAAAGTTCGGTTTACTCGTCGTCGCTCGCTGCGAGGCTCTTCCGAACGCGCTCAGCATGCTCAACGACTGGTCGGTCACCACCACCACGGATGAGAACGCGCCTTGGGAAGCGTTGGAGCTCATTCATAATCTCGTGTCGAGTCGCCAGATGCGAGCATCGGTCTCTCTGATGCGACAGTTAGAGGGCGACACATTCGCGCGATGTTTGCTATCCATTCTGAAGACGGTCCCACACCTGCCCGCGGTGCAAGGAATGGGTCTCGCCACGCTGTGGCAAATCGTGCGAAGTTCCGGTTACGACACCGCACTTCAGAATTCCCTCATCGAGGACGGCGTGATTCGGCATCTGATGGAAAACAGGGAGTACGCGAAGCAGAACAGCGCCCTCGCGCGCGTCGTGATCGGCTGCGCGCTCTCCATCGCCATGGATAATGCCAACGCGCAAAAGCAAATGACGGATAAACGAAACGCGCTTCCGAAGCGCATCGTTAGAATTCTGGGCATACACGGAGACATCGATTACAAGGGCGAATTCAAACCTCTCAACGAATGGCTCATGGATAACGCGTGATCGTCGCGCGTCCTTAGCTGAAAATAACAATCATTGTAACCTACGAACACGATGCAGATTCCGCCGACGGATGTTTCTTCGCGAGAGCGCGCGCGCTGAAAAGATGGCGTCACTTCCCCGCGCGCGTGATCGTCTTCTCGACGCTCGCTCGAACCCATCGCGCGCGGTAAAGTCACACGATGCCGTCCGTGCCCGACGCGTCCGACGCGCGCGACCACCGCGCCGACGCGCGCGACCACCGCGCCGACGACGACACACCTTCGTCTTCGTTCATCGCGTTTCCGACCGACGTCCCACCGCGCGCGGGCGTCGCCGACCGCGCGGACGCCGTCGCGGGCGCCGATGAGGTCGAACACCTCCTTCGCTCGCCCGTGAGGTCGGGAAACGCGCCGTGGGAGATCGCGCGCGCGCGCACTCGGGACGACTCGGAAGATGGGGGAGCGCGCGGCGACGTCGCGCGCGGCGGCAGCTCGCCGAGAGAAAATGCGACGACTTCGCGTCCAGGCCGCGCGTGGATGAGCGGTGAGACGTATGAGACGTATTTAAGGCCCATATTGGAACGCATGCCGGTGAAGCCCGAGCGAGTGAGCGCGGTGAATGGACCTCTGATGAACGTGACGAGAATCGACGACGAAACGCTCGACGTGACGATGACGACGTCTTTTCGCGCGCACTTCGGTGGTAATTTATCCAACGTCGCGAGACGGCCGGCGATGGCGCTGCCGGGCGCGAATGTGCCGGATGTGTTGGTGCGCGCGGATGGCACGTGGGAGGATGCGAACGGTGGGGTGCGAATTTCAGAGTTGGATTCGGGAGAATTCGTGCCGGGACGAGGCGGTCGATACTCGGTGATGACGCACGAGGACAGTTGGAACGCGAGCGACTCTGACGCGCGCGCGACGTCACCAGCGATCGGGTGGTACGAAGGTGATCCGTCCAACAACGCGTTGCGCACAGAGTTTACGGTCGATCCGGCGGATGTGCGATTACAGGAGCGCATCGCCGTGGGCGGTTTCGCCGAGGTGTTTCGCGGAACATGGCAAGGCACTGTCGTCGCCGTGAAGCAATTACTCGAGCGCACGAACGACGTAAAAGAGCGTTTGGAACAAGAGGTGGAAGTCCTCGTGAAACTGCGTCATCCAAACTTGCTCTTATTCATGGGATACTGCGTCGACCCCCCGTTGATTTGCACCGAATTCATGCGCAGAGGGTCGCTCCACACCATTCTCAAAGGTGGTAAAGTGCTTGAACCGGAGAGAACGCACGCGGTCGCGATCGCCGTCGCGCGTGGGATGTCGTATTTACACTCGCGATCGCCGCCGATCCTTCACTTGGATTTGAAGAGTCCGAACATTTTGGTGGATGAAAAGTGGCGCGTGAAAATCGCCGATTTCGGCTTGGCGCGCATGCGGCAGGCGACGCAAGTCAGTGCCAAGAGCGAATTCCACGGCACTCCCGAGTGGATGGCGCCCGAGATGCTCCGCGCCGAGAGTTACGACGAACGAGCGGATTCTTACTCCTTCGGCGTCGTCCTGTGGGAACTTCTCACCGCCAGAAAGCCGTGGGACGACTTGCATCCCATGCAAGTCGTCGCCGTCGTCGGATACTCTCAACGTCGACTCGAACTCCCACCCGAGGGTGTCGAGAACGCCTCACACGCCTCAATCGCCGTTATTTCGCGTATATTTCGTGCGTGCGCTTCAAAGGACCAGGACGAGCGTCCGCTCTTCCCGAGCATCCTCGCCGACTTTGAATCCGCGAAAGCGACGAGCCTGGCGAACCGCCGACTCGCGACGCGTCCGCCGCTCGATTCCCCAACCGACCAAACATCCGCCGCTCCGCTCGGCGTTCAACTAGAATACATTAGCCTAAATAGCTCGCGAGATTCCGCCGTGTGATGTCCAAATGCGTCGTTCTCGCCTCGGGGCTCGTCGTCTCCCCGACTGGAGAAAAACAAAGCGCACGCCCTCGTTCGTTCCCGTCAGACGTGCGCGCGACCGCGCACCATGGCGCCCGAACGCCCGAGCCTGAGCGAGCGCGCGAGGGATGAATCATCGTTCGTGGAGAGTGCGTGCGCGAGGCCCCGCGAGACGCGCGCGTCCTCGTCGAGCGCGCGCATTTCATGCATTCGTTCAATCGTGCGCATTTGGGGAACGGACGACGCGGACCGCGCGTGAGGCGCGAAGAGCGCGTGGGAGGCGCCGGAGGCGAGAGATGCGATCGTGCGCGGTCGTGTCTCTCGCGCGCGGGAGAGAACGGAACGATGCCGCGATCGCGCGCGAGACGCGGACGACGGGCGCGACACCACGGCGGTTGAGTCCCGAGTCCCAAACGAAGCGAACGAACGACTGACGAACGACGCATCTTCGTGCAGGCACGTCGCCCATGTACGCGACGTTCGCGGAGGATCTCACGGGGTTCTTCGGCAAATGGACGCTTCACGCGCACGCGCCGCGATCAAAAAGACTTGGGTCTCCCGAGGCGAGCAAACACTCGGGTCGGGTGAACGCGGCGACGGTGTCGCCGATTCGAGAGCCCAAGTGGACAGACCAGACGGACGAAGAGGACGAAGATTTATTTAGCGAATATTTCGTCGACGGTGGGGTGACGCCCACGCCCAACGTTGAGCCGAGCGCGGGGACGGCGCCGCCGGGTGGAAGAACGGGGAGAGCGGTCAATCTTCGCGTGCCAGGCGCGCGCGCGGCGAGACGCACGGGACTCGCCGCGAGGTCCGCGGCAAAGAGCGTGCGAGGATTGACTGGAAAGGTTGCGCGAGGTATTGTGAACGCGCTGAGCGGAAGATCGAGCGTGTTCGATTTCAAAGTGTTCAAATTGTTCACGTTTGTGTTGAACGTCACGCTGGGAACGTTTGAGATTCCGCGACAGATTATTTTAATTCCGCTCATCGTCGGGAGTAGATTGAGTTTAGTGCCTGATTGGCTATTGGCTACGTTCGAGAGCGACTCGATCGTCAACAAGGCGTCTTCGAGACGTGAGAAGAATAAACCCGAGGTGGTGTTTCCAAAACTACGGTGGAACGCCTTGAAGACGTGGGAGAACGCGTTGCAATCGGGAAGGGTGCGGGACAAGGAGCTGGAGAAGAAAAGCGAGGAGAACGAAGAAACACCGGAAATTCGCGACCTCATAGAGAAGCTCATGGAGGAAGGGCGAGCGTACGACAGGGCGTGTGATTCTGAAAAGTCTCAGCAAGCGTTCGAGCGTGCGATGGAACTCAGACCGAAGGACGCGGTGATCATGTACAGTCTGAGTAAGGAGCTCAGCGACAGAGTTTTCGATCACGAAATATTTCACAACAAGGCGTTGGCGAGACAATTCGCCTCGCGAGCGGGCGAATTAGCGACGCAAGCCATAGAACTCGCGCCGAACGACGCCAAGGCGTACACCGCGCTCGCGGTTGCGAACGCACGTCTGAGCATGTTCACCGAGGCGAGACAAAAAGTCGAGCTCACGCACGCCATCAAAAGCAACCTCGTCAAGGCGTTGGAGATTGAACCAAACAACGACGATGCCTATCACGTCTTGGCGCGTTTCGAGCACACCATGGCGCACATCGGTGGATTCACGCGATACCTCATTCGTAAGATTTACGGCGCCATCGAACCGGCGACGATCGAAAAAGCGGAAGAATACTTTCGACGTGCCATCGAAATTGCGCCGAAGCGCCTGATTCACGGCGTCGAGCTCGCCAAGCTCCTCTACGAGACCAAGAGGTACGACGAGTGCAAACAACTCTTGCTCACGTCGCTCGAATACGACATCGAGGACATCAACAGCGTTCGAACGAAAAAAGACGGCGAGACCCTCCTACGAAAAGTCGCCGGCAAGCTCAACCGCACGCCCAGTCGCGGCAAGCTCAACCGCACGCCCAGTCGCGGCAAGCTCAACCGCACGCCCAGTCGACTTTCGCTCTCGAGAACGCCGAGCAAGCTTCGCGCGGCGCGCGCGGCGTCTTCGCCGTCGAGCACGCCGATGTCCAGAACCCAATCCCGAGGCAGCGGCCTCTTCGATTCGCACGAAAACATCACCGAATGATAATTCACATCTCCGCACTCGCGCGAATCCATTGTAATCCACCACGAGTGATGCCGATCGTCGATCATTTCTCGCCGCGGCGTCTTCGTCCTCTCCGCCGACGAACATGCGAAAAAGCGCCATCCATCACCTCACTCGTCTCCGCGCCCCTCCCTCCGGCATCGCGCGCGCCGCGACGCGCGCGATGCCGCCCAAAAGAGCCGACCACCTCGCCCGCATGGCGGCCGGCGCCGAGAAGCGCGAAAAAGGCGACATGCTGAGCGGCATTCGCGCGGCGGCGGAGGAACACGAGCGCACGGACGGCCGCGTCGACGCGCGACGAGGGATGGCGACCACCGTCTTCACGGTCGAGAGTCTCGGGCTCAAGTCCACAAAGACGCGGGAGGGTGCGAAACGGCGCGGGATCGGGAGCGGTGGCGCGCACAGGCAGGGGGTGACGACGGTGCTCGCGGCGGAGGCGAGCTACGACGTCGAGCGACGGGTGCGAGACGCGAGACGACCGTTGATGAGCGAACCGCGAGGGTACGTCGAACGAACGCCGGAGATGTTTCACGACGACGCGCGGTCGTTGGAACTGATGCCGGCGAGACCGAAGTGGGATTACGAATTGAAACGAGGCAAGTTGCACGCGAGGGAGCGCAAGGCGTTCGTAAAGTGGCTGCGACGCGCAAAGGAGGCGATGATCGAGGCGGGAGGGTACGCGCCCGCGTTTGAACAGAACATAGAGGTGTGGAGACAGTTGTGGCGAGTGTTGGAGCGATCGGACGTGGCGGTGGTGGTGGTGGACGCGCGGAATCCGATGCTTCATCTTCCGCCGGCGCTGTACGCGCACGTGACGAGACGGTTGCGGAAACCGCTCGTCGTGGTTTTGAACAAGACGGACGCGGTGCCGATGCGAGCGATAGACGGATGGGCGGAACATCTCCTCTCCACGTTGCCGGGAATCGACGCGGTCGTCGGTTTTTCGTCGCGTGACGAGGCACCGCCGGATGAACGCTTTTGGGAGCGCAAAAATAAAAACTGCGACGAACGTGAAGACGCGTCGACGCGCATGCACCGTCCATCCACGATTCCCATCGGTCGAGATGCACTTTTGAAGGTGTGTCACGAATTAGCGCACACGGGTAAACGCCACGCGGCGGAAGAGGACGACGGCGAGGACGACACGGAGAACGCCGCCGAAAACGAAGAAGAAGATGAGGAAGACGAGGAAGCGGGAGATAAAGAGGCCGAGGAATCGGTGCGTCAAGCCTTGAACGACGAACGTGAGGAACTCGAGCGCGCCAAATCTGAAGGACGCATCATGATAGGTCTCGTCGGCCATCCAAACGTCGGTAAATCGTCCATGGTGAACTCGATTCTACGGCGCAAAGCGGTGAGCGTCAAGGCGACGCCCGGTCACACCAAGACGCTCCAGACGCTCATCCTCGACGATACGACGTGCCTTTGCGATTCACCGGGCTTGGTGTTTCCTCGCGTGGACGTGTCTCCGGCGGAACAAATCATCGGGAATCTCATTCCGCACCCTGTGGTGCGCGAGCCGTTCAGCGCCATTCGTTGGCTCGCCGAAGCGAAACTCGTCGGCGCGGCGCGATGGGAAGCTATTCAACGAAAGTTTAGCGGTTCGAGCGACGGTAAGCTAGCCGCGTCGCTCGCCGTGCCGCTTCATGCCGTACTCAAGGTGCGTCCGGTGACGGAGTTCGATCCCGAAATTCTGGAACTGCTCAATAACGAGGATTTGACCGAAGACGAGTTGCCGTGGTCGCCGCTCTCGTTTTGTCACGCGTACGGCATGCGAGGATTCACGCGCGCGCGGGGCGTCGACGTCCAACGCGCCGGCCAAGCCGTCTTAGCGATGATTTACGAGGGTAAGATTCCGTACGCCATCCCGCCGCCCGAGGGTGAACCGGTGAAAGGCGTCAAAGTCGTCGTCGCCGACACGGACGACGCCGACGATTCGGACGACGTCGCCGACGACGACGAGACGGACGACGACGAGGTCGTCGCGACGCGTTCCGGATTCGCCGCCCTCGCCGTGGATTCGGATGAAGAGACCGCCGCGCGACAGTACGCGTACAGTTCTGACGACGAATCCGGTATGTTCATCTCCATGTCCGACATGTTGACTCCCGAGGATTTGAAAGAGTCGCGACGAGGCGAGAGGCGACGGTGAGAAATGAAAGAAATAGAAATGAAAGAAATGAAGAAATCGATCCATCACAATGGTAATATAACGCGCGCGTCAAATTTGGGTAATGTCAGTTAAAGGATGTTAAGAATCTTGAGCGCGATGGCGCCCGAACACGCGCCAAGAATGGCGATTTTAATCGAACTTCCGACGGCGCTGACGGCTTTATCGAAGAGAATCTTCGCCGCGACGGCGCCGATCAAAACGGTGAACGCCGCGCTCGCCGCCTGCGAACCGACATCCTTGACCGGTTCGGGCACGAGATCGATCGCTTGACCGAACACGACGGTGGCGGCACCGAGACCCGCGCCGACGACGTCCAAACCGGCGCCGACGCCCGCCGCCGCGTCGCCCGCGTCCGCCGACGTCGCCGCCGAGTTCACACCGTTCACCACCGCGTCCACCACGCCCGACGCCGTCTTCACCAACGCATCCGCGCTCAATTCACCCGTCGTGTAATACGTCAGCCCACACACCACCGCCAACGCCCCCAGCGTCGGCGGTCCCCACCCTAGCGTCGGCGCCGGCGGCTCCGGCACCGCGCCCGTGGCGTTGAACGACTTCACCCCGATCTCACCTCCCGGAAAGCCACCAGCCAGCCCACCGAAATCTTTCGCCAACGACACGTCTCGAGACTCTCTTCGCGCGCGTTTCTTCTTTTCGAGCGCGCTCGCGGCGTTTTTCTCCGTCAATTCGTCGCGATACGCCCACAAGCCCTTCTCCCCGCCCGCGAACCCGCCGGTGAAGGCGTCGTCTCGTCCCGTCTTGGACACCAACCCGCGATCATCTCTGATGTACTTGCCCTTCCCGGCGTAGTACTGACCGCCGTTCGAGGACGGGTCTTTACCCGCGCGCGCGACGACGGCGGTCGAACGTCGCGCGTGCGATCGGGCCGCGATCATGCATTCGCGTCGCTCTCTCGCGCGCGCGTCTCGCGGCGCGCGCGCGTCGAGCGAACGCACGGCGCGCATCGTCTCCATCGTTCTCTCGCGTCCGAGCGGCGTTCGGACGCGTCGACGCGCGCCGAGAGATCGATCGAGGCGATGAGTGGCGCGCCGCCGTCCCGCAGGCGTCGTCGCGCGAGGACGACGACATGGCGGACGTCGACGCGCGCGCGTACGAAACGCTCGGGTTACGGTTCGAGGACGTCCCGGACGAGGCGGCGATCAAAAAGGTGCGACGACTCGCGCGCGAGGACGTCTCGAAGAGGACCGATTGGGACGCTCGAATGGTCTTCTCGGGGACGCGCGTTCGACGCCGTCGACGGCGATCGAGAGGACTGACGACGACGCGCGACGCGCGCAGGCGTTCCGTAAACTCGCGCTCAAGAAACACCCGGATAAACGACCGGCGAGCGAACGCGAGGCGGCGGAGAGGGAGTTTGACGCGTTGCAAAAGGCGCACGACGCGCTCGTCGACGTCGACGCGAGACGCGCGTTGGACGATGTATTGCGCGCCAAGGCGGCGAGAGAGGAGGCGCACGCGAAGAGAGACGCAAAGAGACGACGTGCGGTGGAGGATTTGGAGGCGCGAGAGCGCGCGGCTTCGGAGGGGGGTCGCCGAGGGGCGGAGGCGGAGGCGAGGGAGCGACTGCGCGTCGAGTTGGAACGGTTGAGGAGACGACGCGAGGAGGCGACGCGTGCGCGCGGGGTGAGCGGGGGGGATGCGAGTGTGATCAAGGTTGATGCGCGCGCGGAGGTGCCGGCGCATCTGTACAGGGCGATCAAGGTGGTCTGGCGACGCGTGAGCGACGCGGACGAGGACGCGTACACAGCGAAGGAGTTGCGAGAGACGTTTGAGAAAATCGGTCGAGTGGAGGACGTCGTGATACGGGAGGGGAAGAAGAAGAAGGGAAGCGCGCTCGTGGTGTTCGGGGACGAGGAGACGTGCGTTCAGGCGTCGAGGGTGACGTGTGGGAGACCGGATAACGCGTTGATTATTTCGCGCGCGGCGGTTCCGCCCGAGGGGCGCGCGTCCGCGAACGTCGCGACGGACGCGCGGCCGAGCGTCGCGAGCGACGAGGAGGTGAACGCGCCCAAAGTGAACGCCGAAGACGCGAGCGCGGCGCCCAAGGCGACGCCGCACGCGGCGAACGCCGATTTCGAAAGTGTCGTTTTGGAACGATTGAAACGCGCGCAGGAGCGCGCGCGACTTCTCGCCGAGGCGGAGAAGGATGACGAGGAATAGCGCGACGACTAGCACGCGCGCGCGAACTGTAGTCAGAACACATTAGCGGATCATAATTAAATGTCTAGTGCGATGCGAGAACTATCTTGACTCGTAACTCGAGAAGGGTCTACTTCTTCGCCAAACCGAGTCGCGGCGACGTCAACCACGGTCGCACTCACGGTCGCGGTCGCGCGTACTTGGCCGTCCACTCCTTCGCCATCGCCAACGCACCCTTCTCATCCGTTTTCCAGTGATCGGCCACGTCTTCTCTCAGCGGGTCGTCCGGATTCGGTGCGCTCATCAACGCCTGCACGCTCAGTAAAATCGTCCTCACTTGCAACGCCGGCGACCACTTATCCTTCAACACGTCCAGACAGATGCGCCCGATCTTATCCGTGTTCGGGTGATATATCTTCGTCCTGAAGAAACACTCCGGCGGCGCCATGGGGTAATCCGCGGGCAAGAAGAGCTCGAGGTTAAACTTGCCGCCCTCGTACGCCGTGCCCTTGGGTCCGTCCAAGACGACGTAAAAGTGGCGAAGATTCGATTCGCTCACGCGCACGGAGATTCCGGGAATCGGTTCCTGCTGTAATCGTTGCGCCTCCTGTGCGAGCGTTCGAACCGCGCGCGCGCGTCGTCGTCGTCAGTCAACGTTCCTCTCGGTCTCTCGCGTCTCTCGCGTCTCTCGCGTCTCCTCGTCTCCCAGCCCTCTCGCGTCTCCTCGTCCGTCGCGTCGCGCGCGCGCGCGCCGTCGACGCGCACCTTTATGATCCGTCTCGGTAACTGCGACGCGTCCGCCATGGCTCGCGTTCGCGCCGACGCGCGACTTTTCTCGGATGCGACCGAGGGACACCTCCTTCGATTCGATGCGCGCCCTCGACGCTCGCGTCGCCCTCGACGCGCGCGTCGCCCCCCGAGACCGACGACGTGAGTCTCGCGTTCCTTTCCTCGACTCGACGCGCGACGCTGACGCTGACGCTCCGACGCCCGACGCGAACGAACGACGTTCGTCGCGTCACACAATGCCGTCCACCACCGGTCGTCGCCCGCGCGCGTCCACCACCGCGCGCGCGTCCACCACCGCGTCCGAACGCTCGGGGCTCATCCTCTGCGCCCTGTTGGCCGCGCAGTACGCCGGCGGTCCGTTTCTTCGCGACGCGTACGCCGCCGACGCGTCGCCCGTGAGTTTGGTGCTCGCCACCGAATGCGTCAAAGCCGCGCTCTCCCTCGCGCGTCTCCGCGTCGAGTCGCGGTCGAGGACGCTCGGCGTCACGCGTGAGAGTTTATCGCGCGCCGCCGCGCCCGCGGGGGTGTACGCGACGCAGAATCTGTTGCTCGCGAGAGCCGCGGCGTCGGGGCTCGGCGCGACGGCGTTCAACTGTTTGAACCAAACGAAAATCGTCAGCGGGGCGATCTGCCTGTATCTCGCGCGAGGCGAGCGGCAGAGCGCGGTGCAGATGGTGAGTCTGTTCGCCGTCGTCGCGGCTGGGATGTATCTGAGCGCGAGTGGGGAGGACGACCGCGCGCGCGGGACGGCGTCGGCTACGGCGTCGGCGGCGCTCGGCGCGGCGTACGCGGCGACGGCGTCGGCGCTCTCGGGACTCTCCGGCGCCTTGTGTCAGACGCTGTTACAGAGCGGCGAGACGACGCCGGCGAAGATGACGCTGGAGATGGCGATCACGGGAGCGCCGATGGTGTTGATGGTGGAGAAGGCGACGCGCGGGACGTTTTTGCCGAGCGACGCGTTCGCCGGGTGGACGCCGGCGACGCTCGTGCCGGTGACGTGGGCGGCGATCGGCGGCGTGCTCGTCGGGGAGATCACGAAACGAGTGGGGTCCATCGCGAAAGGGTTCGCGGTGGTGTGTGGGTTGGTGTTGACCGGAGTGTTACAGTCCGTCGCGGAGGGCCGCGCGCCGCCGCCTTCGCGCGTGGCGTGTCTCTTCGTCATCGTCGCGAGCACGGTGGCGCACACGACGCACCCGTACGTCAACCCGTACGTCGAGCGGCGGAGGCGTTCACCGCGGAGGAAAAGTAAATCGAAACGCGCTTGAGCGTCGCGCTCTTGCATCATGCATCATATTTAGTACCGGCGTCGTCGCCGGCCCGGACGGGTGTCGCGGGTGTCGCGGACGGGCGGTCGACGGTCGGTTGTACAGTTTAATAATACACGTATTTGTTCTAGGCAGAATGCATCTATCGCGCGTACCCGCGCCACGCCTCGCGGGAGACGAGACGCGAGATCGTCGTCATGAAGAGGACGCTCACGGCGGTTCCCGTCATTCCGGCGACGTTGAACGTCATTGAAAAATCGGGCGTCGGAAGGAGGAGCAAAAGTCCCTGCGTGTACATCGCGGTCGGTGCGGCGGCGGCGGCGCGCAATCGATCGAGAAATGGACTTCGACGCGCGTTCGTAATCGTGGGCGTCGCGGAGGAATCGACGCCGACGACGAAGGCGTCGACGCGCGCGGGCGGTAAATCAAACCCGCGATTTCCATCCGGCGGGAACTCTTGCGCACGAATGAACCCTTTATCGTACTCGAACTGTAACCGAATCGTTGACGCGTTCGCGGGAAGCATCATCTGTGCCTCGAGCTCGGACGACCGCGCGCGATCCACCGCGGGGACGAAGCGCACGCCGTCCAACGCGTCTCTGGAGACGGCGCGTCCGTCGATTTCGACGGCGAGCGTGTGCAGATACATCTTGACAAACCATGGGAAGGTTTGAAACAGTCGCACGCGCACCGGCGCGCGACCGTTGAACTCGCCGCCGCCCCAGTTCGCTCGTTCGAGATCGAGGACGACGCCGCCTGCCTCGTTGCCCGTTCCGGTGAAGAAGCGCTCGACGAAGAGCGTCGGCGCGCGAAACGACGTCTCGCCATCCATCGATTCGGGAAACTCGTCGACGCCCATCTCGTACGTCCTCAACGAATCACCGTCTCGCACGTGTAACAACGACCGATCGGTGGCGACGCACCGTGCGTCCTCGGCGCGAGAGAGCGCGTCTTTCGCGTTCGCGAACGCCGTCGAAGCGCTCGGAAGCGCCATCATCAACGTCTGCTCTATGCTAAGCCTGTCACCCACCACGCGCGCACGAACGCCAAACGTGAGATGTTCGGCGCCGAACACGTCGTGCGCCGACCGAAGCGCGCGCGCGAACCCACCGCGCTCGCGACAGGGTAACTGTTTCAACCACGGCGCCAGATTTTCGACGCACACCGCCTCTCTCGGCAGGTGCGCGTATTTCGTCACCATCTCTCTGTCCACGCGTTTCGTCGCCGTGGACGACCCGTCCCACGGTCGAAACATCAACGCCGGCGTCGTCGTCGCCGTGGACGCGCGCAATCCGCCGAGAGACGCACAGAATATCCCGCCCAACATCGTCGTCGCGTCTCGCCACCCGGCGTCGGCGTCCGCCGCGTCCCACGTCCCCACCACCTCCGCCCCCGACGGTTTCGCCGTTACCGTGGGCGCGCCGTATCGACGCGTGTTCCACCGTCCGCGCCCAAACCACAGATCGAGCGTCTCCGCGCGCGAGACGCGCATGAGCGACGCGACCGGTTTCGACGTTTTGCTCAGGTGCGTCGAATTCGCGGGCGCATCGCTCGTGAACGAGAACACGAGGGCGGCGACGCCGTCGTTGAGACGCTCGACGAGGACTTCCTCGACGAAGGTTTCGTCGCTCGCGCGCGCGACGTCGACGAGAGCGACGACGAGGGCGCAGAGGACGAGGACGACGAGACGCATCGAAGATTGAGGGAGAACATTTTTGGATGTTCGGGACGAATGGTTCAATCACAGCGGGAATTCGCGCTGAAGCGCGGTGACGTCGTGCGCGTCGACGCGAGGCATCAGGTCTAAGCGTCCCGTGCACCCGAGACTGATGCGAACGTATCCCCACGTGGGACTGTCGTGACTCGGGTTCATGGAGAGCGCGCGGAGGTAATACGGGAGCGAATCGGCGTATCGACCTTGATTGGCGTAACTGATGCCCATGTTGGACCACGCGCGGACGTAGTTGGGCTTGATGTCGAGCGCGCGGCGGTAGGCGGCGACGGCGTCGGCGCTGTCGGCGCCGTTCGCGAGCGTGGCGCCGACTTTATTCCACAAGGAGTGGTCGTCGGGACGTAGCGTCGCCGCGCGGCGAAACGCGTTGACAGCTTGCTCGTAATCTCTCGTGATGTGCGCCATGACGCCGAGGACGGTTTGGACGTCGGCGTTGTTCGGAGCCTGGCGGGCCGCTTGTTGGAACATGGCCATGACGCTCTCCGCGGTCGCGGGCGCCGCCGCGTCGGCGATGTGTCTAAACTGTTCTTGGCTCGCCAACCACTCTCGCGCGTGCCCGAGAGCCTCGCCCTGGTCGAGTTCGTTCGCGTGGCTCACCGCGAGCGCCAGAAGGACATCGGTGTTTCTCGGGTTTGCCTCGTACGCCTTGCTCATCGCCGCGATGGCTTGTTGGTCGTCGTCGTTTTCCGCCTGAATTCTGCCGAGATGGTACCACGCCTCGCTATTTTTCTGATCTTGACGCACCCACGCCTCGGCGGCGAGAACCGCTTCGGTCAACACGCCAGCTTTCGCTAATTCCATCGTTCTCTCGTGAAGTCCACTCTGCCCCAAGTATGGATTCGGGTCGGTGAATTTATAATTGCTTCGCTCCGAGAGCGAGTTTTGTTGCATCTCATCCCAAACGTTTTCCATCCAATCGGGGTTCGTGCGTTGTATCTCTTCGAATTCGCTCGCCCACTCCTTAGGAACGTTCTTAAACTCCTCCGCCCAATCGTCGATCTTACCTTCATTTTCAGTCACTCGCTGGGTTGCCTGTTGCGAGTACTGCTGCGCCCACGCTTGGCCCATCGGCATTTGACGTTGTCTCGCCTGCGCTGCGTACTGATTCGCCCAACT
>VIBA01000012.1:0-13049 GCA_009618205.1 Ostreococcus sp. SAG9
ATAATGGTAATGTATAAGATTGCAAATCTTAGAATGACGGTTCAATTCCGTCTCTAACCTTTCATGGTGAATATAACTTAATTGGTCAAAGTATCAGACTGTGACTCTGGAAATACGGGTTCAATTCCCGTTATTCGCCTTTAAGAGAATTGGGAGAAAAGTTAGGCGTGATTTTAAAAATGGAACAAGTCTATTTGTTTTTGCTAATGTAGTCAACATTTGAAAACTGGATAAATTAAGTTTAAATAATTTTTTCACTTCGTCTAAGTTAACCTTTTTATTTTGAAAAATTACTCCAATTAAAATGCATTCTAGTTTGGTAAACTTTAGTCCAATAAAACTATTTTCTTTTAATTCCTCGTCAACAAAAATTTGTTCTAAGTAAGATACATTTGGTAAACTTAAAATAAATGTTGAACTTTTACAAAAATAGGGAAAATTGCTGAATTTATTTGCAAGGTGTAAACTTACATTTGGGTCAATTTTCGAAAGTTTTGCTTTAAAATCATTCATTTGATTCGTTTGAAAACTTTTAAATTGCAAAAAAAGCAAAATTGGATCTTCAAAAGTTGTCATATAGTCTTTTTTTTCATAAATGTTTTCTCTATGCCAACGAATGTTTTTATTCAGTTGGGAGAGAAGGCGAAAAAATCTTGTGTTATGGAATCAAGTTTTTCTAACCGTCAAGCCTCTTCTAGTGAATACATTATTTCGAAAGTTGATGGCTTAATTAACTGGGCCCGTCAAGGATCTCTTTGGCCGATGACTTTTGGCTTAGCTTGTTGCGCAGTTGAAATGATGCATACAGGAGCAGCTCGTTATGATTTAGATCGATTTGGAATGATTTTTCGTCCAAGTCCACGGCAATCAGATGTAATGATTGTGGCAGGCACACTCACAAATAAAATGGCCCCAGCACTCAGAAAAGTCTATGATCAAATGCCTGAGCCTAGGTGGGTAATTTCTATGGGATCTTGCGCAAATGGTGGAGGTTATTATCACTATTCATACTCAGTAGTTAGGGGGTGTGATCGTATTGTTCCTGTTGATATCTACGTACCTGGATGCCCACCAACCGCTGAAGCTTTGCTTTACGGTTTGTTACAACTGCAGAAGAAAATTGCACAGAACAAAACCACTCTTCTTTGGTATAACAGGTAAAACTAGTTATTTATTGTAAAAAAATGGTTTGAATCATGAACAGCTCACTCTTGCTTCTTTTTCCAAAATGGGTTCAAAAAGTAGTTGTCCAGTCTAGAGAACTTACAATTGTATTAAAAAATGCATCTTTTATTCTTCCAGTGCTTGAAACTTTGCAACAACACTCAACAACTCAGTTTAAAATGTTAGTCGATTTAACTGCTGTTGATTATCCTTCAAGAAGTTCTCGATTTGAAGTTGTTTATCACTTATTGAGTCTTCAACAAAATCAGAGAATTAGGGTAAAAGTTAAAAGTGCTGAAACAACCCCAATTGACTCAGTTACACATCTTTTCCCTTCTGCTAATTGGTTTGAAAGGGAAACTTGGGATATGTTTGGAATTTGTTTTTTAAACCACCCTGATTTAAGAAGAATTCTTACAGATTATGGTTTTGAAGGCCACCCTTTAAGGAAAGATTTCCCACTTTCAGGGTATCTTGAATTTAAGTACGATGATTCGAAAAAAAGAGTAATTGCTGAGCCGGTTGAACTTGCTCAACAATTCAGAAAATTTGAATTTCGAAGTCCTTGGGAAGTAATCCCGCAAAAATTTTAATTATTTTATTGAAGTATTTAACTAACCAATTGGTAAAAATCAAAAAAAATACATATTTATGAGTCTTTCAGCAATGGAATTATCAAATTTACTTGAGCAACGTATTTCAAACCATTATTCAGATTTAAATATTGACGAAATTGGAAGGGTTCTTTCAGTTGGAGATGGGATTGCGCGTGTTTATGGATTAAATAAAATTCAATCTGGAGAAATGGTCGAATTTGACAGTGGAATTAAAGGAATGGCGCTTAATCTAGAAAACGACAATGTCGGAATTGTTTGTTTCGGAAGTGACACAAATATTCGTGAAGGTGACATCGTAAAAAGAACTGGATCTATTGTAGATGTCCCAGTTGGAAAAGGTATGCTTGGACGTGTAGTTGATGGGTTAGGAAACCCAATTGATGGGAAAGGCCCAATCCCTAATGTAACCCCTCGACGTGTTGAATTAAAAGCTCCTGGAATTATTGCTAGAAAATCTGTGCATGAACCAATGCAAACTGGATTAAAAGCAGTTGACAGTCTTGTACCAATTGGTCGCGGTCAACGTGAGCTTATTATTGGAGACCGCCAAACTGGGAAAACAGCGATTGCAATTGATACAATTTTGAATCAAAAATATATTAATGAGTCAAACGATGAATCAAAAAAACTGTATTGTGTTTATGTAGCTGTAGGACAAAAACGTTCAACTGTAGCCCAACTTGTAAAAGTTCTTCAAGATAGAAATGCTTTAGACTACTCAATTATTGTAGCAGCGACAGCATCGGATCCTGCCCCACTTCAGTTTCTTGCACCTTATTCAGGGTGCGCAATGGCAGAATATTTTAGAGATAATGGGATGCACGCTTTAATTATTTATGATGATTTAAGTAAACAATCCGTTGCGTACAGACAAATGTCTCTTCTGCTTAGAAGGCCGCCTGGTCGTGAAGCTTTCCCAGGGGATGTTTTCTATTTACACTCACGTTTACTAGAACGATCAGCAAAAATGTCTGATGAAGTAGGTGGTGGATCAATGACAGCTCTTCCAGTTGTAGAGACACAAGGAGGTGACGTATCTGCTTATATTCCTACGAATGTAATTTCAATTACTGATGGACAAATCTTTTTAGAAACGGAATTGTTTTTCAAAGGAATTCGACCAGCGATTAACGTAGGTTTATCTGTAAGTCGAGTTGGATCAGCTGCTCAACTTAAAGCTATGAAGCAAGTGTCAGGTTCATTAAAACTTGAACTCGCCCAGTACCGTGAAGTTGCAGCATTTGCCCAATTTGGATCAGATTTAGATGCAGCAACCCAATATTTATTAAATCGTGGATCAAGATTGACTGAAGTTTTAAAGCAAGGCCAATTTGTGCCAATGAGTGTAGAACAACAAGTTGTAGTTATTTTTGCTGCAACTAAAGGGTATTTAGACTCATTAGAAGTGTCACAGATTGCTTCATATGAAGAAGGGTTATTAAAAACTGTTGATTCTTCTTTATTACAAACAATTAAATCTGAAGGATCGTTATCTGATCAAACAATGTCGAAACTTGCTGAGTTATGTGATAAATTTACTAAACAATTTAAAGCATAAACCAAGTCAAAAATTTGGGAGACGAGCTCGTCTCCCAATCTCTTTGACTTTTATTCCCATTCTAATGCACCTTTGCGCCATTCATAGACAAATCCAATAGTTAAAATAATTAAAAAAATCATCATTGTCCAGAACCCGAATAAATCGATATTTCTTAAAGAAATAGCCCATGGGAATAAAAATGTAACTTCTAAATCAAAAATAATAAATAAGATTGCAACTAAGTAAAATCTAATATCAAATTTTGCTCTTGCATCTTCAAATGGATCAAACCCACATTCGTAAGCCGACGTTTTTTCTGGGTCAGGTTTTTGCGTAGCAACAAAGAAAGATAAGCTAAGGATTAATCCAGAAAGTAAAGCACTTACAAAAATGTACAACAAAATTGGTACATATTCAATCATAAAACTTATTTTTTTGGGTGTTTAGCTCAGTTGGTAGAGCATTTCGTTTACACCGAAAATGTCAGCGGTTCGAATCCGTTAACACCTAATTTTAAGGGAAAGTAGCTTAGTTGGTAGAGTCCCGGCCTGTCACGCCGGTTGGTGCGGGTTCAAATCCCGTTTTTCCCGAACTAAATAAGCAAAATTATCGATCTACTTCACCAAATACAATATCTTGGGTCCCAATGATTGTTACAACGTCTGCAAGTAAATGATGTTTTGCCATAAAATCAAGGGCTTGTAAATGAACAAAACCTGGGGCACGGATTTTACATCGGTACGGTTTATTGGTACCATTACTTACTAAATAAACACCAAATTCACCTTTAGGTGCTTCAACGCCTACGTATGTTTCCGACGCAGGAACAACAAAACCTTCTGTAAATAATTTAAAGTGGTGGATTAAAGATTCCATTGATTCTTTCATATGTTTTCTTGAAGGTGGCGAAATTTTTTTGTCATCAACTTTCACAAGACCTTGGGGAAGTTTATTTAAGCATTGGGCAATCAGTCTAAGACTTTGTCTCATTTCTTCAATTCGAATTAGATAGCGGTCATAGCAATCACCTTGAGATCCAACTGGGATATCAAAATTTAATGAGTCGTATACCTCATAAGATTGGGTTTTTCTAAGGTCCCAAGCAACACCAGACCCACGAAGCATTACCCCAGAGAATCCATAAGCAATTGCATCTTTTGCTGTTACAGTTCCAATGTCAACTAAACGTTGCTTCCAGATTCGGTTTTGGGTTAACATTTCTTCCATTTCATCAATTCTAGAAGCAAAGGTTTGGCAAAATGTGTGAATATCATCACATAATCCATGAGGTAAATCCTGGGCAACCCCGCCAGGTCGAACATATGATGCATGTAGTCTCGCACCAGATACTCGCTCATAAAATTCCATTAACTTTTCACGTTCCTCAAAAGCCCATAAAAATGGTGTAAGAGCACCTACATCCATTGCATGGCAACTTAACGCTAGTAAATGATTTAATAATCGAGTAATTTCAGAGAATAAAACTCTAATATATTGGGCTCTTTGCGGGACTGGGCAGTCTAAAAGATTTTCTACTGCTAGAGAATAAGCATGTTCTTGAGCCATCATTGAAACATAATCCAACCGATCGAAATACGGTAACGCTTGAATATAGTTTTTATATTCAATTAACTTTTCAGTACCTCGGTGTAAAAGACCAATATGGGGATCCGCTCGTTCAACGACTTCACCGTTCATTTCAAGAACAAGCCGTAATACACCATGAGCAGCTGGATGCTGGGGACCAAAATTCAATGTGAAATTTTTTAGTTTTTTTTGTTCAAATAACATAATCTAAATCTTTTTGTGGAGAAATGGCTGAGTGGCTGAAGGCTTTGGTTTGCTAAATCAACGTACAATTATATTGTATCATGGGTTCGAATCCCATTTTCTCCAGTATCTATGAAACTTTTGGGGATGTACTTCAATTGGCAGAATGTATGCTTTGCAAGCATAAAGTTACCGGTTCAAATCCGGTCATCTCCAATGCCTTCGTAGCTCAGTTGGCAGAGCATTCCTATGGTAAGGGAAAGGTCCCCGGTTCAAATCCGGCCGTAGGCTGCAAAAACATTATTTTTATGGAAATTCAATTGGTTTTGAAATCTCACGAGCAAGTGCTAGTGACAAAAGCTTCTCAACTTGTGATTTTTTTTGCTGAAACATTGAAAAGAAAAACATCGCAAGATTGGAACCTTACGGTCCAACCTTTACCAACGCAATTAAAAAAATATACTTTACTGAGATCACCTCACGTAAATAAAAAATCCCGGGAACAAGTCCAACTAAAGACTTGTCAAGTTTGTATCCGATTAACTAAAATTAAAAATCCGCTTGCATTTTTAATTATTTTAGACGGCATCAAACTCCTTAAACTTGATGGGATTCAATTAAAGTGTAGTTTTAAAGCTCATACAAGTGTTTAAATTGCAAAAGGTGGGACTTGAACCCACACAAACAAGGTTTATTACCACCTCAAGGTAACGCGGCTACCAAATTACGCCACTTTTGCAAAAATACAAAAATTTATGACACGATCTCTGTCGAAAGGCCCTTTTGTTGACCCAAAAGTATTCTCATCAAAAACAAAAGTTATTTGGTCAAGAGCTTCTTCAATTTTGCCCCAATTTGTTGGAAAAACATTTTTAATTCATAATGGGAAATCATTTGTAGAACTTCAAGTGCAAGAAATGATGATTGGCCATAAATTTGGTGAATTTGCGCTAACAAGGAAAAAACCAATGCATAAAAAAAAAGAGAAAAGAAAATAATATATGGGACAAAAAATTTCTCCAACTGCACTAAGGCTACAAACAAACAAAAATTTCACAGCCTCTTGGTATACAAATAAATTGTATTCCCAAACTTTGCACAATCAGCTACAACTGCAAACTTTTTTTGATCAAGTTTTTGCACAAGTTGGAACCAAAACCACACAAACCTATTGTCAAAAGTTCCCTGCAACATCTAAAGTTCACACATTTTTCTGTTCTCCCAGGATTTTTGATGAAAGACTCACAAAAAAAATGATGAATTTGGAACCAACACTTTTTTTTCAAACAATTACATCTCAGCGTTGGCCATTTTTACCCAACCAATTGGAATGGGACAAATTTCTAAAAAAAACTATTTTTCAATCATTTATTGAAGAAAAAAGTGGGAGTCAAAATCCTATTTTTTTTCAAAATTTTAACGGTCAAAAATCCAATGTGATTAACCATGTGAAATTTTATATGAATCATATTGAGAGCCTTGCTGGAAAGTATTCAAATACAAAAATGGTTTGGTTGCCAGTAAAAGTAAATTCTCTAACAAAAAGTGCGAAATTTCTTTCTGAATCAATTGCCCGATCACTTGAGCAACAAAAACCAGTAAAACAGATTTTTCGGACTGTTCAAACTCTTTTAAAAAAAGATCCAACTGTTGAAGGGTTTAAAATTTCATGTTCGGGGAGATTACAAGGTGTAGAAATGGCAAAAACTGAAGTAACAAAATTTGGCAAAATTTCTTTACACGTTTTTTCGTCTAAAGTGGATTATGCAGAAGCAAAAGCTTCTACAAACTTTGGTATTTTAGGTGTAAAAGTTTGGATTTGTTACAGATCTTAAAAAAAAACTATTAAATGCTCCAACCAAAAAAAACAAAATTTAGAAAATTTCAAAAACGAAAAGTTAGTGGGATTAAAAAGCAAAGCTTAAATTTTGGGATGTATGGGATTCAAGCTTTAGACTGCGGGCGCCTTTCTGCAGCTTGCATTGAAGCAGCACGGCGTGCCATGACGCGAAAACTTAAAAGAACTGGTCAAATTTGGATCCGAGTTTTCCCAGATTTGGGGGTTAGCCAAAAACCAGCCGAAGTTAGGATGGGTAAAGGTAAAGGGTCTATTAACCATTGGGTTTGTCCTGTCAAAAAAGGTCAAATTTTATTTGAATTAAACGGAATTCCTGCTCAGTTAGCTGCCCAAGCTGCCCAACTTGCTCAACAAAAACTTTGTCTCAAAACTCAGTTTATCGAGAGTATTTAAAAAAAAAATTATGGTCTATGATCCAAGTAGGTTCACAACTGCATGTAGCAGATAACTCTGGAGCAAAAAAAGTCGTATGTATTAAAGTTTTAAATAAAAAAAAACAACGAATTGGCGGAATTGGTGAGTTCATTCTTGTAACTGTAAAAGAACTTAATAAAAAACAAACCCAAAAGGTAAAAAAGGGTCAAATTTTTAAAGCAGTTATTCTAGAAACAAAAGCTCCACTTTATCGTAAGGATGGGAGTTCGTTGAAATTTCAACGAAATACAGCCGCACTTCTGTCTGCGCAGATGTCTCCAGTTGGAACACGTATCCAGAGTTTGGTACCTTATGAACTCCGTAGCAAAAATTTAAGTAAAGTTTTAGCTTTATCATCCTTCAGTATTTAATCTATTTAAAAAAGTCGAAACGGAATGACTAATTTTCAATTTTCTGAACAGCTTGTAATGAGAGATATGGCTTTAAAACTTGATGTTAACACAATCCATGAATGCCCAAAACTGTTAAAAGCTCATATTAGTTTAACAAATCAGTTTATTCATGCTGAAAAACTTGTAATGTTACCTTATTTTGTCGCCCTGCTTCTTTGGACTGGACAAAGACCAAACATTTTACGGTCTACAAAATCCATTGCAAGTTTTCATGTAAAAAAAAATGCCCCAATCGGGTGCTCCGTAACTCTCCGAAAAGAAGCTTTCAATCAGTTTTTTACCAAGGCATGTCTTGAGATGTTCCCAAGAATGCAACCACAAACACAAACAAATATTGCAAAAGTTGAACAGAACAGAGTAGATTTTGGGCTTGATTCATTTTTAAAATGTAATGAAATCCAAAATAATACTGATCTTTTTGATTTTCTTGAAGGTTGCTCTTGTAGTATTTCTACAACGGGTAAAACTGTGCAGCATACAAAAGTTCTTGTAAGCAGTTTCCAATTCCCGGTATTTTAAAAAAGTCAATTGCATGGCGAATTTTGACAAAAAAGACTCGGCAAAGCGTCGGGCAGTCCAAAAGTTAGAGATTCAAAGAAAATTTTTTAAAGCTTTAATTCAAAACCAATCTTTACCCCAAAAACTAAGGTACGAGTATATTTTAAAATTACACGCTTTACCAAAAAAATCTAGTACAACTCAAGTTGTACAAAGATGTGTTTTTTCAGGTCGCAGTCGAGGAGTACTGCGAAAGTTTAAAATGTCTAGGATTTGGATTCGCCAATTGTTAGCAAAAGGTCAACTCCAAGGAGCAACAAAATCTAGTTGGTAAAAAATATCTATATTAATGAAACTTTTGAGTCAAATGTTTACAACTTTACGAAATGGGCAACTTGCAAGAAAACAAATTGTTCTTGTCCCTTACTCGAATTTTTGTTGGAATATTTTAAACGTTCTTTTAGTCCATGGTTATATCCAAGGTATCCAAAAAAGCAATAAAACTATTTTAATTATTTTAAAATACATTGATGGGGTCCCTGCAATTCACGAATTAAAACAAGTTTCACGTTCAAGCCAACGTGTGTATAAACCATGGAATCGATTAAACTTGTATCAACAAGGGTTAGGTCTTGTTCTTGTATCTACCTCCAAAGGGATTTTACCAAGCGCAAAAGCGTTTGAATACAAAATTGGAGGAGAGGTTCTTTGCCAAGTGTTTTAGTTTAGAAAAAGAAAAATTAAAGATGAAATCTATCCAAATTACTAACCAATTAGTAAAGATCCCTTCGAAGATTCATGTAAGTCTCGAAAATTCTAATTTAATTTTTACAGGGCCATTAGGGAAAATTTCTTTAGATTTAAAAAAGCATGATACATTAGGTGAATGTTTCTTCGCTATTGAGACAAATGCTCCAACAGGTCAATTATTAAATATTAGTACAACTCAACCAAAAGGCAAAATTTTGCTAAATTCATTAACCTCCCTTATTTCACAATATTTTACTGGGTTAAGTCAAGGATTTTTAGTTACACTTGAATGCATTGGTATTGGGTATAAAGTTCAATTAGTAAAAAATACCCTTCAATTAAAAGTAGGCTTTAGCCATGGAGTAGATTTCATTGTACCAACTGATGTGCAAGTCTTCTTACCCAAAGCAAATACAATTTGTTTATTTGGAATTGATAAAAAAAGGCTTTACCAAATTGCTGCTCAACTCCAATCATTAAAAGTTCCTGATTCTTATAAAGGGAAAGGTTTGAAACTTGCACATACAAAATTGTCTCTAAAGGAAGGTAAAAAAAAATAGTTTTTATATGGTATTTTTACTCCAGAAAAAAATGAACTCTTCATGTTTGGTTCGAAAGGAGCTAAAAAAAATTTATGGGATTAATTCTTTTCTTGCAAACCAAATTTGCGACCAATTAGGCTTCCAAACAAACCTACAAGTTGGTAATTTATCAGTAGAACAAATTGATAAACTGAGTCGAATTGTACAGTATTACTATTTAACAGAAAATGAGTTAAAAAAACAAGTAAAAGGGAACTTTGAGCGATTTATTCAAATTGGTTGTTATAAAGGACTCCGTGTTACCCAACATTTACCTTTGCGGGGCCAACGAACACATACAAATGCAAAAAGTGCAAAAAAATTAGTTCGGCCATAAAAAAAAATGTAGCTATGATTGAGAAAAAAAAAATTCAACAAACTGGTATTTTATGTATCTCAACCACATTAAACAACACTTTTGTTAATTTAACTGACTTGGAAGGGAACACTTTATCTTGTGTGTCCAGTGGGAGTTTAGGTTTTAAAGGATCGAAAAAAGCTTCAAGTTATGCTGCACAAGCTGCAACAGAAAAAGTTCTTTCTTTTTGCGTACAAAATTCTATTGATAAACTGTCAGTAAAGTTCCGTGGAGTAGGTTATGCTAAAGACGCATCTTTAAAAACTGTTTTTAACCACAAAATTAAAATTTTACAAATCCAAGAACTCTCCGCCAGAGCGTTTAACGGATGCCGTCGAAAAAAAAGACGTCGTGTCTAAAAACCCTAAAAACATACATGTTGTTTAGTAATTAAACAAATTCAGAAAATATTTGTAGGTATAAAAAAAGGTAGAATTTATGGCAGAAGGTGCAAAATTAATTGGAGCTGGGTGTGCTACTATCGCATTAGCAGGAGCAGGTGCTGGGATTGGAATTGTTTTCGGTTCTTTTATTAGTTCAGTTGCTCGTAACCCTTCATTAACAAAAACTCTTTTTGGGTATGCAATTTTAGGGTTTGCTTTAACAGAAGCAATTGCTTTATTTGCTTTAATGATGGCTTTCTTAATTCTTTTCGTATTTTAATCTCTTTAAAAGCAGTTCTTTGATGGACTGCTTTTTTTTTACCAAAAATCCATGAAAAATGCGGATATGGTGGAATTGGTAGACATATCAGATTTAGGTTCTGATGACTAAATGTCGTGGGGGTTCAAGTCCCTCTATCCGTACAAAAAAATAGGGTGTGTAGCTCAATTGGCAGAGCAATAGGCTTTTAACTTATTGGTTGTAGGTTCAAGTCCTACTACACCTATTAATAATCTTGCGGAGTTAAGTAACTGGTAACTTATTAGGCTCATAACCTAACCGATGTAGGTTCAAGTCCTACCTCCGCACATTGGACAGATGTCTGAGTGGTTGAAGGTTTCAGTCTTGAAAACTGATGTATTTGAATACCGTGGGTTCGAATCCCACTCTGTCCGCATTAAAAAGACAAAAGATATGACTGTTTTACAACGTATGACCCAAGAAGCTGGAAGTAGAACCAATTACTTAATTTTGGCAACTTTCGCTTGTGGGATGGTAAACTTTTATTATAGTGCCACTTGGATTTTGTTTATTTGTTTACCAATCACTCAAATTGACGAAAAAGTACAGTTTATCTATACTGATGTTGCTGAAGCTTTTGGAGCTTCTTGGTTAACAGCTTTATCTGTAACATTTTTTGTTTGTACACCCATTTTTTTTTACCAAATTATGAGTTTTTGGAACCCAGCATTCTTCTTTACTGAAAGTTTTCGTACGAATTTATTTGGACTTTATTTTTTTTTGTTAAGTTTTTTTATTCAGTATAAATTTTTGACAAATTGGTTAACAACTTTAATCACATTTTTTCTTAAATTTCAACTAAATTACTTAAATTACCCATTACTTACTTTACAGCCTAAAATTTTATCTTACTTGAATTTTGTCGGTTATTTTTATCTAAGCTGCCAAGTTTTATTAATGGTTTTTTTCATCGGATTTACCTGCCTTCCAAAACTTGTTGCTTTTACTTGGAAACAACACAAAAATTTAGTTATTTTTTTTTGTTGCTTATTTGTAGCATTTGTTTTACCTCCTGACTTATTTTTGCAAATTCTTGTGACAATGCAAGTATTGTTATGTTTAGAAGTAAGCGGATTTTTAGTAGTTCTTCGAAATTTATATCAAGAAAAGCAATAAAAATAGCTTGATTTCTTGATATAAATTAATTACCGCAATGCTTTTAAAACTAATTCAGGGTCTACTTGAACAGGATAGTGGATTTGTTGGGGTGAAAATAAAAGAACTGCTTCTAAAGTTTTATAATTTACTTCTGCATGAAGTTTCTTATAAAAAAGAAATTTCTTTTGTTTTTGTTGGACTACTAAAAATTGGATATTTCTTGCAACTAAATCTTTGGTTTCGTTTGCAAAACTAACAATATCTCCTGGTTTTAAACAAAAAGACGGGGAAGTCACAAGTCGTTTATTTACGTAAACTTTTTTATGATTAATTAATTGTTTTGCTGAAGCAAAGGTTGGTGTAAAGCCTAAGTGGACTAAAAAACTATCTAGCCTTTTTTCTAATAAACTAAATAATACATGAGTAACTTTTCCTTGATACTTTTCACTTCGTTTACTTAGTTGCTTAAATTGCTGAAATCTAATTTGACCATAGAGTGTAGTAACTAATTGTTTTGCTTTAAATTTAATGGCAAAATTTGATAATTTTTTAGTATTGAGTTTTTTACGTTGAAGTTGAACAACTTTTTGTTGTTTTTCATTCATTTTTCTATGGTTCCATAAAAAAGCTCCAAATTTTTTACACGGTTTTGCCTTTAATTGAGTGGCCATTCTTTTTTCTATTTTTGGTGCTTACTATCGGACTTGAACCGATAACCTAGAAGGAACAGATTTTAAGTCTGTCGTGTTTACCAATTTCACCAAGTAAGCAAAAAGTTTAGCGGATAATGGGAATTGAACCCATATCGTCTGTTTGGAAGACAGAAAATTTACCATTAATATATATCCGCATAAATTCAACCTAAATTTTTTTTGGAGATTCAAACTTGTCCGCTCTTGGTAGCAAAAGGGAGAAAAGTCCGAACTTTTAATTTGATACAAGGTAATCCCTTGCAAAAAAAATTTTTGGGAAAGTTTTACAGAAATGGGAAAATGAAACCTATGTGAGGAAACTTACGAAAATAAAACCCTATCAGAAGCAAAACAAAAAAGTTGCTTGACATAATACACGAGTATTTATGCAGATAAATGGACAAAAATCATGAAACAATCATGGTGAACAGAACTCGGCTTATAAGAATCTTTAAAAAGGGATGTATTCTTAGCTCAGCTGGATAGAGCATCAGCCTTCTAAGCTGAATGTCACAGGTTCGAATCCTGTAGAATATGTCAGGGTATAGCGCAGTTTGGAAGCGTACCTGTTTTGGGTACAGGTGGTCGCAGGTTCAAATCCTGCTACCCTGA
>VIBA01000013.1:0-10412 GCA_009618205.1 Ostreococcus sp. SAG9
TGAGAGATAGAAATGTGAGTAATCCAACAGAAATCGAAGGTTTCCATTATAGAAACCCATTGAATGCAGATGATGAAGAACTTCGCAACGACCTCATTGAAATTGCGAGTCAGCCGGATATTGATGAAGTGAAAGTTGATGCCGCAATTCAGTATTTAGAAGATAATGGTCTCGCTGACGTGAATCTAGATATGATTCAAGCTTTAAAGGAGCAAGTTGCCTTACAGAAACAGCAAGACGCCACGAGTGGTGCTTTTGCACCAACGTTGCAAGGAGTAAGTGACAGAGGATGGTCGATGTATTTCAAAAAGCTCGGTTCCTCGCTGTTCGCGGGCTCGTCTGTTCACACATCGATTGCTGGCTTGAATGTTCCAGACAGCGCGTCTCACATGCTATCGAGAGAAAAGATCATCGTCATCAAGTTATACACACCATGCAACTCGACTGCATTGAACACCGATAGGTTCATTGCAGCGTGCGACTTGATAGGTATTTCTCAAGAGCACGAAATCTGGTTGGGCTTTGGTGAGTACGGAGCAACTCTGGAAGATGTCATTGTTTCTCCACGAGATTTCGAATACACTGACCTCGTGGTGTCAGCGATTTACACGCAAGACATTCCGGGATTTTTAGAGCAGGTCACCAGACGTATAGTTTCTCAGTCAGCAAGACTGCAAGAAATTGCAGAGCTCAGCTCATCGTACCCTCTATGGTTCGATCAGGCCACTGCGATGCTCACTGTGAACATCACTATCACGAAAACTCAAGCTGTGTATCCAGTCAGCGTCGTGATGCACTTGTCGCAGTCTTATCCCTATCCTGAACCGGGAAAGTACGGACTACCGGAAATACACGTCATCAGCTGTGAGCGAATCGATTATGACTACGACGATACTCTCGCAATCCTAACTAGAGAGATGACGAGAGCTGGCGGGTCTCTAACTTCACGCGTTAATGAATTACAAGATTCGGTATCTGAATTTGCATCAAAGTGTCCGAATTCATGCAACAACAAGGGCGATTGTGAGTCAACGGAGACGCTACCGCCCAGGTGCCAGTGCGAGCCTCCTTACACCGGAGCTGATTGTTCAAAGGTGGACTGTCCGACAGGAGAGACAGTGGTTGGAGGTGTGGTAGTGAATAAGACGTGCTCTGGTAACGGTGCGTGCGATTCTGATCAGGTATGCGTTCATGATCCCGAGAGCGGTGAGACAGACTGCGCCGGTGGTACAGGCAAATGCGCGTGCATTTATCCATACTTCGGTACAAATTGCGCGTTGCAAGCTTGCAAAAAGAACTACATCGTGTTTGAAGGGAATTCTTCGCATAAGCTGGACATTTCAGCCGGGACAGCTCCGATTCGTGCGAAATATGAAGCTATGGGGTTGCGGGTGTACGACGTCAAGATTAGCGAGACAAACGGCGATCAGCCAGAAGCTTGGGCCATTGAAGGAGATGAACTGAGTCAAGCTCATCTAGTCGGTTCCGCGTACGTCGAGTTCGAAAGTTCTGAAGATGGAGAAAAAGCGCGAGCGCAAGAGCCATTTTACACTGAGACGATCCCGAGTCGTGGCGACGCCATTCAGGCACAATACTTTGCGCAAGAATACAGAGATCAGACAACACGCGAGCAGCAGTTACTCGCGCTATTCGGCAAAACGAGAGTCGAATGTAACGCCGCGGGTGCTTGCAATTTCAACACAGGAGATTGCTACTGCGCTTCAAAATATTATGGACAAGGATGCGAGTTTCAATATTGTCCGAATAATTGTGCGGGTCATGGTCGATGCGATAAACTTACCGGCACTTGTGAGTGTGAAGATTTCTACACGTCAGATGAAACGAGTGGTTGTAAACTTGTGGATTTTGGATTTGTTTCGACGACGTGCATGGATCAAGCGATCGATACACAGGTTGATGACTCAGGCGCAAGACTGCGGCCACTTCATGCTTCTTGCCTCTTCGGAACGAGCCTGGGCAACACGATTGATGTGGAGGCTGATACCACGACAAACTTCGTTACTGATATACAAGGCAATGTGTGCTTAGATTGCTCCGGTTACACTGGAAAGTTTAAGCAAATCAACTTCTACGGAGAGGAACCTTGTCTTTCGGGGTCTTCCGCCAGCTGCGATGCAACGAAGCAGTCTTACGATCATATTACTCGTGGTATCGGCATGATACCCGGGGAAACCGAAAGTTCTCAGACGACATTCGATTTAACCGCCATGCGTGCTGCAAATCTTCAATTTTCGACGTTCAGGACCCGAGCAGGCATTGTGCGTAAATCTTTCAGCGACCGCGACCAAGGCGGTTGCGGCTTGTGTGACGCAGATAACCCACAGTGTGGCGCCATCTTCACCATCACCATTGATGGCGTCCAAGTTTGGAGTTCTCTAGTAAATAGTCGATACGAGGATACTCTCGAGTTCGATATCAGCGCCGCGAGCACGCTGACCCTTTCCACTGAAAAGTACACTGCGCCATATTGGCGCTCAAACACTAACCCAGGAAACGACGGTCAGGATCAACCCGCAGAGTGGTGCGACGGCGCCGCTTGGGCTGAGAGTAAATTCTGGTGAGAAGATTTCCTAGCTCGCTCGCCAATCGTAGCTTTGTAACAGTAGACATTAGGCTAGAAAGAACACCGACGACGCGGCGGCGCGAGCAAAGGAAAAGACACACCCGGACCCGTGGCGGCACTTTGCGACGTTCCGTCAAAAATTTCGTCCGCGGGACGCCGGCGATTGAAGAACAGCTCATCGTCATGCGCACCGTCTCTCTCGGCGCGCACTCGCACAACGCCCTCCTCGGCGTCGCGAGCTGCGGCGAAGGCCGATGCGCCAGCACAGTGGCGAAAGACGGCGTCGTCGCGTACGACGTCGATAGAGAGGTGCGATGACGTTTTATCGCGCGAACCGCGACTCAAGCGCAGAAATGCTCGCGTCCTGCGCTCAGAGCGCGCGTTTTATCGCCGCGACGCGCCCCTCGGCGGCGACGCGCGCGAGCGAACCTCCAACGGCGAAAGTGGCGGCTGGCCGTGGTTCGGTACAGACGCGCGCCTTTGGCGCCGCCAGCCATCGCGACGCGCGACTTGAGGAGTGAGCACTGACGTTGATGACTTTTGTGCGCGCAGGGACGAGTTCGGACGTGGGCGTTAGATCGAGGACGTGCCTTCGCGTGCGCGGTGGCGTGCGATGGCTCGCGGGCGAGGTATTACGCCTGCGTGGAGAGCGAACGCGCGAGCGGAGAGGTGGATCTGTGCGTGTGGAGCGAAGAAGAGAGCGCGAACGCGGCGACGGTGGGTGAAGCGTCGAAGGAAACGAGCGCGAGGATCGCTGTGCGAGGTGGTGCCGATGTGCGAGAGGTGGTGGCTGTGGAGGACGGCGCGGTGATTGTGGCCACCACGGGCGACGTGCAGCTTTTTGACGCCTCGGCACGGTTGATTCACGATGCGCGCGAGAAAACGGGATCTCGACGCGTGGAGACAGTCTCGTCGCTTCCTGAATCCGTCGGTGTGCTCGTGGTGACGGCGGATGCAAACTTGAAGAAGCGTAAAATAGCGGCGTTTCTGGTGAGCAAAGCTGCCGAGCGACGCGTCGAAGTAGCGTGGGAGTTAGATGTCAATCATCCCACACAGAACGAAAAGGCGAAGGTGGTGAGCGCAGCGAGTGATGGTAATACTTTCATGATCCTATGGGACGACGGCGCGTGGGCGTTACACGACGTGAGTGACGGCGCGATCATGCAACAGTTGATGCTCGACGGACTCGATGTTCAGGGCGATGAAGCGACGACTGGTAAGCGCAGGAAGAAGAGCGACACGATGTCCAACTTAGCTAGTGCGGCATCTTTATGTCTTTCGCAAGATTATTATGCCATCGTGGCGAACTCCAAGGAGGAAAACACGGTGATCGTGGCTGTGTTCGACTCGCGCTACGGCGCCGTTCATTTAGCCGAGGACGTCAGTCAAGGTCTCGAACACGGTGTTGGACGGACTTCAGGCGTGAGTCTCGCGGCAACTTCCGGTAGCTTGATTGTTGGTCTCTCTGATCAGGTGCTTTCAGTGCAGTTTGACTTACCCGAACTCTCTTTGGCTTCTCTCGTTGGTTCACTTAGCGTACACTCTCAACCATCGTCAAGTGCCGCTGCCGTTCGAGTGTTGGGCGCTGGTGTCGGGTCAACCTCTAACGCTGGGCAACGGCACGCAACCATCACACCGAAATGGAAATTGGATGCTTTGAAACTAGACACACAAGGAGTGGTGAGTCTAGGACGTGATTGGGAAGAAGACTCCACGCAAGCCATGGAAGACAAAATAGCATCCACTGCCGAGGCTTTGTCGAGCGGCAACAAAAAGGCGGGCGCGTCGTTGGAAGCACTCATGAAGAACCTTCCAGTTCCACAAATTCTCATAGACAGTGCGATAAGTGGTGGCTTGACTCACCGCGCGTGGGCGCCAGTCTCGATGTTGCTCGCGGGCGGGCACATCCAAGGGTCCACCTCGGCGCCGAGGTTGGTGGCGGCGCTCCTCGAGGAGGACATGTTGGATGAAATCAAGGACTTTTTGGTGCACGCGAAGGATGTCTCGCCGGACGACACCATCGCGATTCTACGAGCCAGTTTTTCGCGAGACGCAGACGATCCGGGCGTGAAGAAACGGGCGACGATGAAAAAGAAGGAGGCGGAGCGGGTGCTCAAAGAGGCTGAAGGGTGCGCGTCGAATGACAAACTCGGCGTCGAAGCTAGACATGATTTATACGCGAGAGCGAATCTGTTGGTGCGCGCCTACGACGAGTTCGCCCCGTGGGCGCAACAAGTCCACGCGCTCGTCGCGCGACCGTTGGATCCCACGGTGGGTTCGCGAGTCTTGAGAAGTCTCTCCAAGAAGGAGACGGTCTGCCTCTTGCAATATTTGCTCGCGTGGGCGCAATTCTACGCCTCTTCCAGTGGACTCTTCGCGCGCGTCAACACGCTCTCGGAACCCGGCGTACCGAGCGCGCGCTCCGTGGTGAACTGGACCTCAGCCTTGCTCGACGCACAGCTCACCACCCTCGCCCTCTCCGACGACGTCTCCAACGTCGTGCGTTCGCTCAGAGACGCCTCGAGCGAAATGCTCGACATGATGACATCTTTAGCCTCTCTCAAGGGTGCGCTCGCCCACGTTGGCGAGAACTCACCCCTTCCCGAGCAACACGGCGTCGTCTCCACCACGTACACCGTCGAAAGCGTCGCGTGGTGACGTCTCGAAACGACGCTGCGTGTCCCCTGTAACAAACATTCATTGTCAAATCATCGAATCATCGACTCGACTTCCACCGTCATCCAGCGCTCACCCACCGCCACCGAACCACCCCTTCTTCACCCGCGTCCCCTTGGCCTCCTCCACCGCCCTTCTGTACCTCTCCGCCGTCTCCCCCGTGCGCATCAATTCCCGTCCTCGCGCGTACCGTTCGCTCAGCTGTCGATCTCTCGCCCACGCGTTCGCCCCCGAGAGCGTCCCATCCCACGCGCAGTATCCCGCGAGCGCCGCGAACGCGATCGCCCACGCCGTTAATCCGCGTTTCGACGCGTCGAGCATCCTCCGAACGCGGTGCGTCGAGCGAGTGCGCCGTCGTCGTCGTCCCATCGATCATCCAGTCGAGTGCCTCCCTAAACCCTAAACCCTGGACGGGTCGACCCCGACGCCGAGGGCGGCGCCGAATGGATGGATGACGACGACGGGAGCGCGCGACGCGCGACGCGAACGGTCGACCGCGAGGAGCGCCGAGTCATGAGTGTTCGTGCGCGTCGATGGGCGCTCGATGGCGCGGTGCGCGCGATGACGGCGACGACGACGACGCGCGAGGGATGGATGTGGGCGCGCGCGATGACGACGGCGACGGCGACGGCGACGACGCGCGCGAGCGCGACGATGGGTGAGGGGCGCGAGTGGAGGGGTGGGGGGCGACGATGGTACGCAAACGCGACGGATGCGGACGCGCTTCGACGAAACATCGGCATCTCGGCGCACATCGACAGTGGGAAGACGACGCTCACCGAGCGCATCTTATTCTACACGGGGAGGATCAACGCGATACACGAGGTGCGAGGGAAAGACGGTGTCGGGGCGAAGATGGACTCGATGGAGCTCGAGCGAGAGAAGGGGATCACGATTCAGTCGGCGGCGACGTATTGTCGATGGAAGGAGAGCGATATTAATATTATCGATACGCCGGGACACGTCGATTTTACAATCGAAGTCGAGCGCGCGCTTCGCGTGCTCGACGGAGCGGTGCTCGTGTTGTGCTCGGTGGGTGGAGTGCAGTCGCAATCGATCACGGTTGATAGACAAATGCGTCGGTACAACGTGCCGAGACTGTGCTTCGTGAATAAGTGCGATCGAGCGGGGGCGAATCCTTGGAAGGTGCTGGACCAGGTGCGGGAAAAGCTGAAGCTCAACGCCGCGGCTGTGCAGATTCCGATCGGTTTGGAGGATCAACACCAGGGTGTGGTCGATCTCGTGCGCATGCAATCCGTCGTCTTCTCCGGGGACAACGGTCAGACGCTCACCGTGGGTGAGGTTCCCGCGGATTTGAAGGAACTCGCCGACGAGAAGCGAAGGGTGCTCATCGAAGCCGTCTCTGAGGTGGACGAAGAGTTGGGAGATTTGTTTTTGATGGGAGAAGAACCCACGACGGAGCAACTCGTCGCCGCGATTAGACGCACGACGATTGCGAACGAATTCGCCCCGCTGTTCATGGGAAGTGCGTACAAAAACCGTGGCGTTCAACTTCTCTTGGATGGCGTCGTCGATTACCTCCCGGCGCCATCCGAAGTGAAGAACGTCGCATTGGACCTGAAGAACGGAGAGGAGCCCGTCACCCTTTCGAACGAGCCCTCCAAGCCGTTGGTGTCTTTGGCTTTTAAGCTCGAGGAAGGGAAATTCGGGCAGCTCACGTACCTTCGAGTGTATCAAGGCAAGATTGAAAAGGGCATGACCATCACGAATACCTCCACGGGCAAAAAGCTCAAGGTTCCGCGACTCGTGAGAATGCACAGCGACGACATGGAGGACGTGTCTTCGGCCGATAACGGTGAGATCGTCGCCCTTTTCGGTGTCGATTGCAAGAGCGGTGACACGTTCACCGACGGCACCGTGAGCTACGCGATGACCTCGATGAAGGTTCCCGATCCCGTCATGTCTCTCGCCGTCAATCCGAAGAGCAAGACGGACAGCGCCAACTTTAGCAAGGCGCTTCAACGCTTCCAAAAGGAAGATCCGACGTTCCGAGTGCACTTGGACGAAGAGAGCGGGCAAACCATCATCAGTGGCATGGGTGAACTCCACCTCGACATTTACGTCGAACGCATGCGTCGAGAGTACAAGGTGGACTGCGAAGTGGGCCAACCGCGCGTCAACTACAGAGAAGCTGTCACGTCGCGCGCGGAGTTTGATTACCTCCACAAGAAGCAGTCTGGTGGACAAGGTCAGTACGGTAAGGTTGTCGGTTACATCGAGCCGATTCCGGAATCGACCGATGTCGTTTTCGAGAACGGCATCATCGGTAACGCCATCGCTCCGTCGTTCATCCAAGCCGTCGAAAAAGGATTCAAAGAGGCGGCGCAGACGGGCGGCTTGGTGGGTTACCCGGTCGAGGGCGTCAAGATCGTGCTGACGGACGGTGCCTCGCACGCCGTCGATTCTTCTGAACTCGCGTTCAAGCTCGCGGCGCTCGCGGCCTTCAGACAAGCGTTCCAAAACGCCTCGCCGAAACTTCTCGAACCCATCATGAAAGTTGACGTCACCGTCCCGTCCGAGTTCCAAGGTACGGTGATCGGTAACATCAACCGACGCAAGGGTACGATTAACGATTCCTCCGCGGAGGGTGACGACGTTATCATCAGCTCGATGGTTCCTCTGAGCGAGATGTTTGGCTATAGCACCGAGTTGAGAAGCATGACGCAAGGCAAGGGCGAGTTTACAATGGAGTACGGCTCGCACGAAGCCGTGACGCAAGAGACGCAAAACGAGTTGTTGGGCAAGTTGGGTCGAAAGTGATGACTCTCATTTTTATAAAGTAAAGCTAGCTCTACGTGAATGAACAATAAATAAAATTAATCATCTAGTTTGAACGAAACTCAAAGTGTCCAGACTCTGTCAAGAGCGCGCGCAACTCGTGCATATCCGCGACGACAAAGTGCGGCACCATCTCCTCCGGGACGTCTTCCACCCCGAACTCCTCCACCCACTTCTCCGTCCTCCCGCTGTCTAAGAGCACCGTCACCGCCCCCGCCCGATTGCCACTCACGACGTCGTCCTTCGCGCTGTCTCCCACCATGATCACCTCGCTCGGCGCGCACCCCCACGTCTCGCAAATGTGTAAAATTGCATCCGGCGCCGGTTTATACGGCGTAAACTCCCGACTCAACCGAGGCGAAAACGGCGCGCGCGTCCACACCCTCTCGTGAAAATAATCCACCGACGTCGCCGCGTTTCGCGTCACCAGCGCTCGAGGCACACCCATCTCATCCAACGCCCTCGCCGCGTCCGCCGCCCCCGGGAGCGCCGTCGTCGTCGCGAGCGCCTCTCGCTCCATCTCTTCGATGACGTCGTACGCCCGTCGTCGTCGCGCGTCCTCCCACGAGTCCACCTCACCCAATATATCACTCGTCACGCATCCCGTTCGTCGTCGCATCTCGGCGAAATCGAGCGCGGCGCTCGCGCACAGCGTGCCATCCATGTCGAAAACGACGCCTCGAACGATGCGAGGTGACGTCATCGTATCGGCGAATGCGCGGCCGTGTCGGCGATCGGTGGAGGAGGACGAGAACGACGCGCGCGCGATGTCCACGACGCGTCGGCGCGCGAAACGATGGACGATGCGCGTCGGGGTCATGCGCGGGAGGATGTGAGGGGCGTCGACGGTTGATTGATGATGGACTTGTTGATTCGTCGTTATTTCAATGCGAAAAATGGATTCGAGGCGGTGAACCGAGAGGCTAATCGCTGTCTTCGTCATCGCTCTCGTCGAGCCATTCGATGAATTTGGCGGCTTGTTTGCGAACGGCTTGTGAAACCTTGGATTCGACGTCGACGCTCGCGGCGGCGGAGACGTCTTCGTTCCACGCCTTGATGACGTCCTCTTCGATGAGGTCAAACTCGTAGAGTTGATTGAGGATGAGAGAGAAGGCCTTGAAACCAGAAGTGGCGGTTTCCGTGACGTAACGCTCGAAGGCGCACAGGAGCGCGCGCTGAGAATCGGCATCCGGACACGCCGCGGCGAGGTAATCCTTCTTCGCCTTGATTTGGGGCGGAACGGCTTCGTCTTCGTCGAAGAGGGCTTCGAGAAGGAAGACGAGACCGAGACCTTTGGATTCGATGCAGAGACCGTCGGAGATGAGATAGGCGGCCGTCTTCTCCGCGTCGTTCTTCGCGGCGTACGCGCGAAGCTTCGAAACGCGAGGGTCCTCCTCTTCGGAACTTTCCTCCTCGATGGTGGCGTCCGCCATTTTATCGGCGACGACGGTGACCATGCTCGCGGCGCCATCGGTGAGTTGTTCCATCGCGCGAGCCTTCGCGGCGGCGGCGGAGGTATCCGTGGCCCACTGAACGTCGTCATCGTCGGCTTCAGAGGCGGAGGAGGCGTCTTGAGGTTCTTCGTCGGCTTTTTCCTTCTTTTCCTTCTTCTCCTTCTTTTCCTTCTTCTCCTTCTTTTCCTTCTTCTCCTTCTTCTCCTTCTTCTCAGCCTTTTTGCGTCTGCGTTCTTCGGCATCGAGAGCGGCGCCAGCCTCTTCGCGCTCGCGCTCGGCGCGTCGAAGCTGCTTCTCCTTCTTATCCTTTTTAATCTCCGGAGGGTTCTTGCAAATGTACGTGCACAACTTGTGACGCATGTCGACGTCCGACACCGCCCCGCACGCCTTGCACTTTAAGTGAATCGTCTCACGCTTGGAGATTTCAATCATCGTCTCCGGATTTCCGCACGAAAAGCACTGCACGAATCGCTTGATGAATCCCTCTAAACTCTGCGCGAGCTTCCCCGCGTCGTGCGCCCCGTTGACGATGGCCGTCCCCGACCGCTCATCAAACTTGGTCAGCGCCCCCAGATCGTTCCCAAAAAACTTGAGCGTGTACATGGGCGGTCTCGCCAACGCTTTGGACACCTCCACCAGGTTCACCACGTTCGTCTTGATCCCATTTCCTCGTCCCTCGATTTTCGACTGAATCGCCGGCATTTTATATCGATAAAACTGATCCCCGGCGTTCGACGCGCCGATGTTTACCATCGCCATGGCGCCCGACGTCTCTTTTCCCCCGTTCTTCCCTCTCGTCCCTCGCGCTCTCTACCTCCTCGCCCTCGCGCTCGCCCTCGCGCTCGCCCTCCACCGCCTCGAATCGATCGATCCCGGGACGTCACGGCATGCACGTCCCC
>VIBA01000014.1:0-10306 GCA_009618205.1 Ostreococcus sp. SAG9
CCGACCGACCGACCGACCGACCGACCGACCGACCGACCGACCGACCGAACGTCGTGGAATCAGAGCTGGTTGACGCCGCGCGAAGTAACAAGGTGAGGGCGTTGGCTGACGTCTCGATGATCTGCATCGACTTAACCGACTCATCATATGGATAAAACCGTGGGGTCAGCCTCCCGACTGACCCCGGAAGAATCAATGCGTAAACTATGGGGACGTGATGCGTTAAGAGGGAAGGGTGTCTCGATGAGGGCGTGTTGGTGGTTATGGGACGGGTCGGGTGTCGGGGCGGTTGCGTGTCGTTTCAGCGTCGTTCGTTCGCGCGAGGGGGCTACGTCGTGAGGACTTTTTCGACGAACTCGGCGCCGACGAGGGTGGCGAGCTCTTCGATGACGTCCTCTCGAGAGGGTGGATCGGGGGGGGATAACCAAGACATGGAATCCGGAAGCGCGGCTTCGACGTGCACGGCGTCGGGCTTGAAGGCGACGCCGATCGTGTCGCCTCCGTATTTATCGACAAAGAGAAGGGCGGTGCCACCGAGTCTTTTCTCTGCGTCCTTGATGAAGCACGAGACGGGATCGAAGCCGATCAGCAACGCCTCGCGCGCCTTATCCGGACCCTTGTGAAGAAGCTTTGGGGGCAGTTTGGCGAGCTTGATGCTGCGGGACAGCGTTTCCTCCTCGTCCTCATCCACGACGCTCATCTCGTTTTCAAACTGGGCTCGCATGCGCTTGTACATGCGTTTGCTCGGGAACAGTGCTTGCTTCGGGAACGGAAGCGCGGTGCGTCGAAGCACAAAGGCGGCGTCGAAACCACTCAATGCCGGCTTGAAGAAACGCTCCCAGCACGAGCTCTCAAACATTGAATGGCCTGAAACGCCCTCCAAGACCGCTTGCATCTCTGAAGTCGCGCGCGCTGCGATGGATGTGAGACGTTTCAGAACCACCGCACCAGGTCCAGACTTCGCGAGTTCCGATCCACTCTTATCGTGGGGGGTGACGATGCACATCGCCGGCGCGTCTTTCATCGTTCTGTCCACCGACTCAATTTCTGCACTCGTCACCACGCCCTCAGGGTCTAGGATCAACGGATCGAACCACATGTGAGACGCAATCAAGTTTAAGAATCTTAGAAACGCAACTTCCCGCGACATCGGCGGTAACGAAGCCCCTGGGTTGATGAACAACAATGCGCTGATGGCCTCTATCATCTCATCGGAAACATGCGGAGAAAACATGTGCGATGATACCCATCTAGTGATGAGCTGTGTGGACACACCATACATAGGAAATCTCGCCGCAATTGATGCAATTAATCCAGCGTGTGCGGCTCGCGCTAAGAGTTTTTCCTCGGTCGCCTTGACATGCGGACCACCGGCGGACGCACTCACGTGCACGCGAAACGCATACCCTTCAAACAAGATATCCACCGCTTCCTCAGCGATGATGCTCGGCATCGCATAGCTCTTTCGGAGCGATTCAGCTAGTTGAACAGCCATCATCGATCGAGTTTTATCGATCGCGACGGGGTCCTCAGGCCAACGGCCGCTACCTTCAAGCGACACCATGATGTCGAGCGTCTTCGGACACACCGGGATTTCGTCGTCATTCTTTCCTAATCCGACGCCCGCACCATGCGCCAAGGGGTGTGCCGTGGGAGGAGCGGGATCGGTACCGCGAAACGCCCCGCTCAGGGGCTGGACGTTGTGAACTTTCAGAGGCATCTCTTTCAAGTCTTTCATGCGCTTTGCCAAGCGATCCAACGTTTGGAGCAGAGTGGCCGGAGAGGCACCCTCACTCGAAGACGTGATCTTGCTGAGAGGTTCATCAAAGAGCTTGGAGCTCCACTCGATTTCATCAATATCGCGAATATTCTGCTTCAAGGCAGTTTCAGCGACGATGGCTGAAATGTGGTGGCGTTCCGACGGCGCAACAAAGTCCCACACGACGGATTCGCATATCCGTCCATCTTTGAAGCGTCGAAGCTCAGACTTTTCGCCCCAAAATGTGCGGAATTCTTTTGCTTCTTTATCATTGGCAGAGCTAGGGCCAATGTCGACCAAACGCATCGCATTTTCTGCATCCAAGACGATGCCGATCCAAAGCTTACACATCGAACTTCCCACCGAGTCAACGCTTGAGCTGGGCACCTCGTGTACACGAACTAGTTTCGAACGATCACTCAGCGCACGCGTGACTACTTGCGCGGCTTTACGCTCCACGGCGCGATGCGCATTCAAATCTTGCTCCGACTCCATTTCTGAAACGCCCACGTCAACATGCAAATGCACGTCGTAACGAACTGCGGCTGGACATTGTCCAAGAAGAACGCTGCTAAAAATCGATTGACCCGATTTCTTCAATTCTAAAGTCGAAACTGTCGCTTCATGAATGAGTTCGTCCACTGCGCTCTGTGATATTCTAGACATGATGTTGACGTGACCACACGGACCGATGAAAACATTCTTGAAGGCCCGCTGCCATTCGCTCGCCTCCTCCGGCTTACCGCTCGCGTATAATCCCTTCTTAAAAAAGCCCGGCTTGGCGAGAGCCGCGAGAGCTGCGCGGAACATTTGATTCGTATCCATACTGATGCTTAATTGTCCCCCACGCTCTAACATGTACGCAAAAAGCATTGATATGAAAAATCCATTGATACCATCCGGCGCGTCCATCATGCGTCGCCCTTGAGCCCATCGCTTAAAGAGCACGACAGCGCCGCCCAGACTCTTCGCTTTGGATGATGCGGAGGCGAAATACTCCGCGTGAACATCCGCATACATATCCTCTGCGATGGATTGGTTGTAATGTGGACTCGGCACCCGTTCGCCGCTTTTTGTTTCTAAGCTACGCAAGTTCGCTCTACTGGGTAACAGTCTCACCGATGCAAACTTTTCAGAATCAACCGTCAGAAAAATACGAAACGATTTCTTATCTTGTTTTTCCCCAAAGCGCACCGAAATGTACGGCTTTCTCGGATCATTGTGATGATCGCCGATTTCGCACGACCACTTTGACGACTTTGACAACTTTTTGTGCAAAACGTCGAGATAAATCGCTCTCTTGAAGTGGTATCTATGATCTAGGTAATCCTTCTCTTGAAAGAACGACCCCGGCATTTCGACCGCGACGTCCATCGCGAGACTTCCATCGCCATTCATCGGCACGTTGAAACAACCGCCCTCGGCGTGACTTCCGATGACGTACACGCGCGCCGGAGGCGTGAACTTCAACGTCTTCCCCACCACCTCATCGCACTCGATCGGAAACCACGACACCGGTTTCGCCTTGATGTCCTTCTCCTTTAAACCTGCAAAGCGCGCGGAATCATTCATCGCATCACACCGTCAGTCTCCGGATGCGACGCGACGACTCGTTCATTCCATTCATTCGCTCGCGCGCCGAGGCTCGAGGCGTCCCCATTCGGTCTCAGTCATATGCTTGTCATTGAGACATCACGAGGATAGTCAGTTCTCAAAGATTAAATTAATGCTTCATCACCGACCGATCGGAAACGCCCCTCCCCGCACCGCGCCTCGTTCGCGCCGCGCCGTCGACTCTTCGCCCTCGCACCTCGCACCGCCGCCTCCACGTCCGCGAGCGTCTCCCGCGCCGCATCCCGCGCTCGCGTCGACGTCGCGCACTCGTTAACGATCTCCCGCGCCAAGGTCTCGTCGTACGACGACCCGGTCTCGCCGCTCATCGCCCGCGCCCTCGCCGACGCGCGTCGATGTGTCGCGCCGCCGGGGCGGGCGGGTTCGATGTTCATCAATTCGACGCCGGGACGCCTCTGGATGAGGCGACAGTCGCGCGCGCGCGGCGGTGGAGGGGCGTCGAAGGCGTCGCGAGCGGTGGAAGAGAGGGATTCTCGCGCGGGGACGGCGGTCGCGAGGTCCACAAAGAGAGAACATCGACGTCAAAGTGTTGGAGCGCGACGACCATGAATCCACTGACGCAGATTAAAAACACACAAAAGGCGACGATGCGCGAGATTGAGAGCGGGATGGGGGAGAGCGCGTCGTGGCACGAGAGGTATAAACACTCCGCGTACGTCTTTGCCGGTGGATTGCCGTTTAACATGACGGAAGGGGACATTCTCGCGGTGTTTTCGCAGTTTGGGGAAATCGTCGACGTCAACCTCGTGCGACACGAGGAGACAGGAAAGAGTCGAGGATTCGCGTTCATTTGTTACGCCGATCAGCGATCGACGGTACTGGCTGTGGATAATTTGAACGGTGGGACGGTGGTGGGACGAACGATCAGGGTGGATCACGTGGATGATTATAGAATGAAAAACGAGGGCGACACGGCGCGAAAAGAGTGGCAGTGCGTCTGCGGATCTGACAACTTCAAATTTCGGGATTCATGCTTTAAATGTGGGACCCCTAGACCGGTGGAGAAGAAGGCACAGCCCGACGCGGAGGATGGAGCTGACGGACCGGTCGAGGGAGCGCCCGAGGTGCGAGATAGCCGAGACGTGGTGGACACCGCTGGACCTCGCAACGCGGATGCGGAGGATGAAGACGCACGCATCATTCGGGAGCTTCAAGCTCGTAAAGCCGCCGCGATCGCCCGTGCTGAGGCTGCTGTCAAAGGATTGCCGGTTTCAAACGATGATGGAGACGAGAGGAGAGGGAGCAAGCGTCATAAGAAGGAGAAGAAAGAGAAGAAAGAGAAGAGGGAAAAACGAAAGTAATATTACCAATTTTATTAACAACTCGCAGAAAGAATTAGTTGAAACTGTAGGTATTATTGTAGTTTCTCAATGGAACTCGCAATCTGGATCGTTCGCTATGTGCAAGACGTGGTTAACGCATATGACGACGGGATCATTTGCCGGCCCACCCTTCATATTAATGATGGTAATTCCACCCGGGGTGAGATTGAACACCTCGCCGTTATCCATGCCCATCGCGCGCGCGATGAACTCTTGGCATAAACTCTTCTCGTGAATGACGAAAGTGGAGCCTTCACCGCGATCGCTCGCACCTTCCTGAGCGAGAACGTCCTCGACCGATTTGACGACTTGCAACTCGAATGGGCATCCGCCTTCGACTTCGCGCGAACAGCGATTGAATAGTTTTTCCGCCATGCGCACCGCGGCGCCATCCGGACCGTGCAGCAGCGCTCCGACGGTCGTGTCTTTCAGCACTTTCATGACACCTGCGGTGATTTTCACCTCTTCCTCAATGCTCGTTGCCTCAGGAATCAAAACAATGGTCTTGGTCTTCTTTTCCCCGAGCGGTATCTCGGGTGTTTGATTGAAAATCTCGAGACTGACACCGCGACCGGTGTTGGGTTCGAAATTTCCATCTATAATCACCTTACTCACGGCGCAGTTACTCTGTAAAAGCCTCCTGAAATAGTGCGGGCCGAATCCCAACGCGCTTCCCAACAGTGCTTGGTTAACCGCGTTGTGCGCCACCACCAACAGCCTCTTGTGACCCTGACGCGTCAGCACGTTCTGCCAAACGTTCGTCGCCCTGTCCCAGAGCTCTCTCACCGGATAGTGCCCATCGATTTCAAAATCTCCCGGTCGTTTCTTCCAATTCATGTACTCTTCACCAAACTTTTCCACGCCCTCCTCTTTTAACAACCCCTCGAACGCGTACAAATCAATCTCTCGCAAATCGAAGACGTCCACGAACGGTTCGCCCGCACCGTCCTCCTCGTTCCTCCTCCTGTTCCCCCACACGATCTCCGCCGTCTCGCTCGCCCGTTTCAACGGCGACCGCAGACACGCGTCGAACGTGTCCAACGCCACCACCTCTCGCGTCAACTTGGCCTGTCCCCTTCCCTTCTCGGTGAGCGTGGACGCGTCCGAGCTCCCTTGAATCCGCCCCTCGGCGTTCCACGTGCTCTGACCGTGTCTCACGAACGTGATCTCCGTCCGTTCCCTTCCTCGCTCGCTCTCATCCGACGCTCGCACCGACTGCGACGTCGAGGATGTAGAAAACGTCGTTACCCATCGCGTGCGCGAGCTCGGACGACGCGCGACACGCGACGCACCCGCGCGAGACGACAACGATGAGGAGGAGGAGGAGGAGGAGGACGCGAACGATCGTACGATCGCTCTCGCCTGCATGATGCGCGCGTCACTGACGTTTGAATGAGTGAACGAACGAATGAACGAATGAACGAACGAGTTAAAGAGCTACAGAACGACCTCGCGGCTGAAAATATGTGTTGCTACAGAGAAATGAGACTACGGATGGATGCGCTAGAGAAAGAGGAAGGGGGAGGCCGGCGCGGTGACGAGCGAGTACAGACGCTTGAAGAGCTCACCGCAGCACGCGACGAAGGTGACGGTGAGGATGACGAGGAGAAAACCGACCCAAGGGGTGGAATCGTCGTCCTGATCGACACCGTGCAGGCCACCGTCGGAATCGAGCGCGCGGCCGCGAGAGCAACACGCCTTGACGAGGGACGGTTTACGCTCTGGAAAACCGTGGGGAAGGGAACTCTCGAAACGCACCGTGCGTTTACCGTTGTTGCGCAACGATCCCGTGGGTGTCAAGATGCCTCTGGGCGACGCCGAGTCGCTCGCTCGGGCGTCCTCGTGCTCGTGCTCGTCCTGCACCTCCACCTCGGTCTTCGACTCGCGCCCTCGCCCTCTGACTGGTAACCATAAATCTTTCGCGCTATCGTTCATCCATTCCTCGCGCGGGTCCTCGTCCTCGTCCTCGTCCTCGTCCTCGTCCTCGCCCTCGCTCGCACGGGACCTTCGTTGTCGTTGTCTGACCGATCGCGCGCCGCTCGCGGTCGCGCGCGCGCGACGATCGGGCGCGACGTCGAGACGATGCGCCGCGGCATCGGCCCACGCTCGAGCGCGTCGTCGACGCGCGCCGACGTCGCTCGCGACGGACATCGCGCGAGACGCGACGCGCGCGTCAGGACGGGTTTGAGCGAGGCGATGCCGTCGGGTTCGGGGAGGTATCCGCGACGCGCGCGCGTCGGACGGTGACGTCCCGATGCGCCCGTTCGAATGATGTCTTGATTTTTGGACGCGGGGCGTTAACCACCGAGGCGAGCGAGCCGGTGGACGCGCGAATGAACGAGCGAACGACCCCTGGCGTGCTGTAATCTATCGATAGTATATTTTAATTGATTCTTTTCTATTTCAAACGGATACGTTCTCATGCCCCTTTGCGGTGCTGTAGAGCGCGCTCATAATTCCTCAGACTCTTTCGCGTATTTCCCAAGTCCGATGGTGTTTTTCGCACGCTTATCCGCTCGTTTAATCGGGAAGGGTGCGCGCCCCTGCTGCGCTTCTACCGGCAACATCATCAAAAAATTTTCACAAAACTCACCCAGCGTTTTCACGTTGAAACTGTCGATGAGCCTTGCCTCCGCGTCGCGCTTCTTCGTGATGGGATCGTACCCCACCATCACGAGCCTGCCTTTCGCGAGGACATCCATGTACTCCTTTTCCTCACCTTCATAAATAGCCGTTTGTAAATACAGTACATCATTCACCGTCGGTGGAACGACATGGATGAGCACCATGAATCCCGCTACGGCTTCCCCAATCTTTTCGAGCGTCTGGTGAATGCGCACGCCGTACTCCTCCGCAAACTCCTTGAGCATGAACACATAAACCTTTGGCATGTCATTTTTCGCGTGCAAATTAGCCCGCTGTACCTCATCCACGGTTCCTCGATTGTCCGGAAACACCGGCCACTTCGCGTAAGGTGGGATGAGGGAGAAGAAGGCGAATCGCACAATGTTTGTCACGTTGCGGTCCATGTCCTTCTTCATCTCCGTGATGTGTTGACTATCCATGTAGTGCGGCGCTGGAATAAAAATCTTCGGTAGTTGATGCTCGGATTTTAAGCGCATCACGCGCCCAAACGTCACGTCGTCGTGACCGTACGCTCGGAAGGTGTGCTCGGCATCGGTGAAGGCGTCAACCGCCGACGCGTGCGCCTTGCCAGACCGAAACAATGCCAACACCGCCAACGTCTCCGTGCGCGAGTCCTCCACGAATTTGAGCAAATCATCTTCGGCATCAAATTCCTCCACAGCTCGCGCGCCAGGTAACTGTTCGTTCACGAAAATAGGTCAGACAGAGCCGAGACACGGGGGACGAGCGGACGACGACATCTTGCCGAGATCGAACGCGTTTTCTGAGCGAGCGCGCCGTCGCGTCCGTACCGAAATCAACGCGCACAGCGCGACACAAAGCGCCACGAGCGAGAGTGCGCGTGAAGACTTCATCGAGAAACTCGTCGATCGCGTCGAACTCTATCGCCAACGACGGCCTTCGCCAGTCTCTTCCGAGGACTGACTCGAGAATTCCACCACTAATCCCACTTGTCTTGGGAAACAGGGAAGCGAAGAAGTGGTGGGACCGACCGAGAGAAATTTCGTGAGGCACCGGAAAGAACGCTCCGACGCCTTCAAATAGGATCGTGATCGAAGGTAACGCCGAGCGCGCGCGCGTACCACGAAATCTTTCGCAACAGCCGTCAGAGTCTGAAAAAATAACAAACAATCGATTTATTAATTATTTCAGAGCTCGCGCTGCATCTCGTTTTGAGGCCGCAATACAGAGTGATATTCCGTAACTGATGTTCACGATGGCACGTGAACGCATGCGTCCGATTTCAAATCGAAATTTGCCTCGGCGACGCGATTTCGCCGTTCATGTCCGCCAGCACCCGTGTACACCAGAAAATTATTGCCGAGACAGCAGGAGAATTATTCGGCCAAATGCCAGTTCTAGCGATTCTACCAATCAGCTACAACGAGATAAGGTGACCTTATCTCTTAGGAGGCGCGTGAGATGCATCAATCATATTCGATGTCGAATCTAACGACACTTGTGAGCACCTTAACGAAATACAAGCAGGAATTAATTATTGTAAAGTGAAAATAATTTTTTCATTAACGCCTGTCGAGATATACGTGGAGATCGTGGACTGGAGTATTCATCGCAACGCGATGACTCTAGATCCTGAAATTTGTCCTAAAATCATTGAATCACGAGCGAGAAATGAAATAAATATCCCAGCGATGAGAATTAATAAACCAATTAAATAAATTAGTCCACTCAAGAAACGCCTGCAACACGGTAAAAACGACGTCAGTCACTGCATTCCGAGGCGCACACTTCACGTAAACTTGCAGACTAATACGCACCTCATCAATCCCATGATAGTGCGCCTTGCCGCGAAAGATTTCGCCGCAGTAATTAATTCGCCGAGGGGTGGTCCTAGAATAATTAAAACTGAGCAGATACCGACCCGCGCATACGATCGAACGATTCGTCGTATATCGGGTAGCACACATAATTTTGTTGGAATTAATTCCTCCTTCGTCGCGTCGTTATTCGCGCGTGCGCTGCCAGGAACGGTCATCATCAGGAAACTCGGATAGTCGTTACCATTTAATGCGCTCACCGTTCCGACTGTGAGCTCCCGAACGCTCACTTGTTCCCCAGTACGCTTCGATTCGTACTCGTGCGTCACCTCACATTGATCGTGATCGTGACCCGAAAGCACTAACGCGGGTTCGATCGCACGGAGTAGTCTCTGTGCGGACTTTTCGGTCAAATAGTCCTGATACATGACTTGCGGAGGCTTGCCTATCATTCGTCCCGGTATGACTGCCGAGTTTCGATTCGGACCACACTTCTGCCCTGGATTCGGTAACGGTATGTGCGTGAGCAAAACTCTGGGTGTTTGCGATTTTTCTTCGCCCAGACCATCTATGAATGCCCAAGTTTCATTCGAGGCCGGTCCGTGACCGTCGAGAACCATGGCGTTGACGCCGACAAAGTCGACGCCTCCCACATGAGCGACAAAGTTACTCCTTCCGTACCACTCTTCGAAGCGCGCGAGCATGCCTGGGTGATATCTCATGACTTCAGCGTACCCAACGTCGTGATTGCCCACCACGGTGAGGTATTTAGAATCCTCTCCGTCCCGCGGCCAACTCAGAGCGGCGTCTACTCGTCGCCGCTGCGCGTGCCACTCCTCCTCGTCCAATCGAGCGCCGTGACCAAACAGATCACCCAAGAAGACCACTTTATCCGGTGAAAATTTCCGTACCGCCGTTCTCAGAGCTCTCTTCACGTACGCGTCGCACACCGCCTCCGCGAACGCCAATCCAGACGACCCTTTCTTCAGGTTCTTGTACGTAAACTCGTCCACCAACTGCGGGTCCGCCACCACCATCACTCGCGTCCCGTCCTTCACCTTGGGCCAAGAACACCCACGCTGCGCCGACGCGTGCGCGTACATCTCTCCCGTGTACACCACTCCCAGCCACACCACCGCCAAGACCGCAACCACCGCGTCCAACGGTCG
>VIBA01000015.1:0-10159 GCA_009618205.1 Ostreococcus sp. SAG9
ATGTGTGCTTTTATGAATTGCCGAGACGCGCGGCGACGATGTCGGCGACGTCGACGCCGACGGAATCGGCGGGACCGGCGCCTTTACCCTGACACGCGGCGATGGCGACGATGTTTTCACCCGCGCCGAGGATTTGTGTCTTGATGGCGCCGTCCGGCGAGGTGGAGTACGCGCACGCCTTGGACGTCAAACTCTGGAAATTCGTCTTCGGGAACATGTGAAACAAAATCTCGTGGAGTTGATCGGCCACAGCCTCGTCGCCCGAACCTGCCATCCACTCCTCCAGCTCGCTCTCGGTGCGCACGAAGCTTGGGTCAGATTTATCGAAGTAATCGAGCGGACCACCGCCGATTTTCACGTACCAACCAGCCGACGGCGTCGGACCGGGATAATAAATGGGCGGCAACACGTACACGGATTTCGCCTCGTTTCGACTGTGATCGCTCCCTCCGGCGTTCGTCTCCGATTTAACGCGCGCGGCGTCGAGAACGTGACGCGGGACTTCGTACTTCATCGTCGGCATAGACGCCAACGCGCCTCGAACTTCGGATTCGAGCACCTCTGCGAGCAACACCGTTCTCCGCGCGATTTTCACCTCGCCAAAACTTTTCACCTCGTCTTTATCGCTCTCCAACAGTCCGCACTCGCGCGCCAGAGGTTCGGTGTAACACCCACACGCCAAAACGCACGTCCCGCACGTGTACTCCGCCCCCGTGGACGTGCGAATCGAACACGTCCCCAACTCTCGATTGCTCTCGACGCGTTCGCACGTCGCGCGAACAATCTTCGCCTCACCACCGCTCGCGCGTCGCATCAGCGCGTTCTGCGCCGCACGCATCGCGTGCGGGTTTACAAATCCACCCACGTCGTCCCACACCGCCTCGTACTCCTCCGGCACGTCAACGTCCCCCCAAAACGGAAACTTCTCCGCCAACCGTCCGCTCGTCGCCTCGGCCCGCTCGTGCGCGACCCCTCTCTCTCGCAAGCGACTCGCTCCTCGCTCCACGAACGCCTCGCTCCCGATCGCCAACGACCCTTGACGAGTGAAAAACTCGATCCCGGACTCTTTCGCCATTCCCTCGAACGCCTCGATCGACCTCACGTTGGCCGTCGTCCAGTCGTCCCGACCCTCGGCGTCGAGCGGTCTGACGATGCGCCCCAAGTCATCGCTCCCGCTCGTCAACCGTTCGCTGTCCAGCACGAGCACGGACGCCTTCGGCGCGCGTTCGCACACCCTCCTCGCGACGGCCGCACCGATCGGACCGTTCCCGGCGACGACGACGTCGAAGTGCGTCCCTTCGGGCGGTGGCGCGTCGTGGGAAAAGAGCGCCTCCTCTCGACACGAGATCGACCGAGCGCGCGCGCCGGCGCCTCGCGCGCACCGTGCGATGCGCGCCACCACCGGCATCGCGCTCGCGCGCGACATGTTCGGGCCGAAGACGACGCGAACGCGTCGCGAGATGCCGTCTGTTTGCCTCGCGCGCGTCGTCGCGCGCGTCTACGCCTCGTTACAAGTCGCGTCCGTTCGTTTGTTCGTTCGTTCGTTCGCGCGCGCGTCGTCTCACCGAGCGCAAAGAATACTACTGCACACCCACCCTCATTCATTCATTCGTTCGTTCATCCCGTTCGAACGACCGTCGCCCTCCGTCTCGTTCACAGCGGCTCGCGCGCGCGCGACTTGCCCTTGAGCAACAACGCCTTGGCCTCGTTAATCTTCGTGCTCAGGAACGCGCTCCCGCCCGCGTCCGGGTGATTCGCCATCATCACCCGTCTGTGCGCCTCCAACACCTTCCCCCTGGCCGCGCTCTCGCGCACGCCCAGGATGAGCGCCGCCTCTCGTCTCGTCATGGTGGGTTCGAACCCGCCCTGGTAAAACGCGCGCGCGCGCGGGCCCGCCAGCGCCCACGCCTCGATCGTCGTCACCACCGAGCGCATCGCGAGCGCGGCGGCGGCGACGGTGAGTCCGGTGACGAGCGGGGTGGCCATCGCGCGCCGAGCCGTGACGGAACACGACATTCATTCATTTCATTTCATTTCATTTCATTCAATTTCATTCATTTCATTCGTCTCGGGGACGGACCGAAAAGACGCGCGCGCGGGACTCGGAGACTCGGCGCGTGGACGAGCGAGGGCGACGCGCGGGCGAGCGATCGACCACCGCGCGCGATGCCGCCGCGTCGATCGACGCGGTCGCGATCGCCGTCGACGGAGGCGAGGAAAGCGCTCGAAAACGCCGCCGCGGGGACGCGCGGGGACGGGACGACGGGCGAGCGGCGACGAGGGGGAACGCGAGCGTCGGACGCGAACGAGGGGGAGACGGGGGTCGAGAGACGCGGGGAGGGGACGACGGCGCGCGCGAGGGGCGCGGTGGGGAAGAGGGAGAGGGAGAGGGAGAGGGAGAGGGAGAGGGAGACGAGGAGGAAGAGTCATCGAGGGAAGGGATTAACGCTGCGGGCGATCGAAAACGACGCGCTGAGCGCGGTGGCGCGCGCGCACTGGCGAAGAGACGATGGGAAGACGACGTACGATGGTGATGTCGTTCGAAAAATCTACGAGGAGGATCTGGGCGGTGGGAACGAGGCGCCGGCGATCGGGCGATTACGAGTGTTGGACGCGACGGCGTACGCCGAGCGGTTTCTCGCGCTGGGATCGAGAGATCGAGCGAATTGCGATCGAGCGCACGTCATGTCGGTGATTTACGCGGTGAATGAAAAGTTTCGTCAGGGCGTGGACGGGTTCGGGGCGTTCGGGGGAGAGAACGCGAATGGATTTAGAAACGTGTTGGAGAGCGCGTTGGACGCGTACGAGACGCTGACGCCGACGGAGAAGACGGCGTGCGTGATGTTTATGATTCGGGCGTTCGCGTCGCTCGAGAATGAAATCGTGCGCGGGGTGGTGTTGCCGTTGGTATCGTTGCCGCTGTGGAGCAAGCTGAGCGCGGGACGGTTGGAGTTGGAGTTGACGAAGCACGAGGCGTTGGCCAAGCATCACGCGAAGATGTTGAAAAAGGAAGCCAAGGCGGTGAAAAAGGCTGCGGACGCCGGTGAAACGCACGTGCCGCTGCGAGAACGCAGGGAATCGTCGTGGTTGTTGAGAATGATCGATGATTTCATCGAGTTCGCGTCGCACGTGGAAGACGCGGCGGCGGTTCATTTTTGCGAACGCTTCATGGAGTTGGTCATCGACTTGCTCGCGCAGCTTCCCACGCGACGATTCACGCGCACGCTCATGAGCGACAAGGCGCTCTTGGTGAAAGCGCGCATGATGCCTCTGTACGACGCGCCGAGCGGTCGTCTTTACACGCAACTGGTCGATTTGTTCACCTTTTACCAGTACTTTGAAATCGACGATCACACGGGCGCGTCGCTGAGCGACGAAGACGTCGCCTCAGCGCATTACGATCGTCTGCTGCAGTTCCAGCGTTTGGCGTTCAAGCACATTCCAAAGCTCAAGGATCTCGCCCTCGGGAACTGCGCCGGCGTGGAGAGACGTAAAAATCTCGTGCAGCACCTATCAGTGCTCGAGCCGGAGGAATTACACAGGCTCGTCGCCAGGCAACTCAGATTGTGCGATCCGGACGATCCGTGGGCGAAGGATCCAAAGTTTTTGCTCGAGGTCATGGTGAACGTCTTTGAGAAGCGTCGAAGCCAACGACAGATGATCAACGCCATGCCGTTGTATCCGAACGAGGAAGTTTTGTGGAACGAAAACGTCATTCCGAGCATCGAATACGACGGGCAAGGCGCGCTCGCGTTACCGAAGTTGAACTTACAATTCCTGACGATGCACGATTACTTGCTTCGGAACTTTAACCTGTTCCGTTTGGAGGCAACGTACGAGATTCGTGAAGATTTAGCTGACGTCTTGAAGCGCATGCAACCCGTCGCCAATCCGAGCGGTTCCAGAGCGCGCTTCAACGGTTGGGCGCGCATGGCCGTCGAGATTCCGCCGAACGGCGTCACGATCGTCGACGTGAGCAAACCGGACGTGGGTGAGTCGAAACCGTCGAGCGTCACCGTCGAGGTGACCGTAGACTTCAAGACGGCGCGCCCAGATGTGCGCGCAGAGTGGGATGAGTTGCGCGTGCACGACGTCGTCTTCATGCTCGATTGCGAAGGCGTCGGGCCGAGTTCGAGCGACGCCGCCAATCCCGGCGAGCACTTTGGTCTTCGACACGTTCGAGGCGCCGAGGTCATCGACATCCGCGACGGCGAGGGCACGTACCTGAAGGAATTCAGATCGAGGGCGCGACGCGACGAGGCCGAGCCGAAACAAGTCGTCGGCACCAAGCGCGTCTTCACCCTCGCGCTCGACGCCGCGCAGTATCAGATGGACACCGCGCGCGAACAAGAGGGGAAAGGCGTGGACGTGTACGGTCGATTGAACCTCTTGGTTCGTCGTCAAGCCAAAGAAAACAACTTCAAGGCGATTCTCGCGTGCATTCGAGACTTGATGAACGTGGACGTCGTCGTGCCCGAGTGGTTGCACGACGTGTTTTTGGGCTACGGCGACCCCTCCGCCGCGGCGTTGTTGAACACGCACGAGGCGCTGAAAACGATCGATTTCAAGGATACGTTTTTGGATGAGAAGCACTTGGTGGAATCGTTTCCGAATTTCAAGGTGTCGTGGACGAACGAGGCGAAGACACGTGTACCTCTGTATCGCGTCACGTTTCCGTCTCCCGACGACGAAGCCGCCGACGTCATTCGCGCGGAATCGTACGTGCCTCCCGACCCGGGTCCTTACCCCGAGGACCAACCGAACGTGAACACCGTTCGATTCACCCCGGTGCAAGTCGATGCGATTCGCGCCGGGTTAAACCCGGGCCTCACCATGGTCGTCGGTCCTCCCGGCACCGGTAAGACGGACACGGCGGCGCAAATCATGCACTGTCTCTATCACAACGAACCCGGTCAGCGCACGCTCTTGATCACACACTCCAACGCCGCGCTGAACGATTTATTCGTCAAGCTGTTACAACGTGACGTCCCGGCGCGGTACATGCTGCGTCTCGGTCAGGGAGAATCGGATTTAGACACAGAGATGAGTTTTACGCGCGCCGGACGCGTCGACGCCATGTTGGCCAAGCGTTTAGAAATTTTGGCAGAGGTGGAGAAACTCGCCGATTCCATCGGTCTGAACGGCGAGGACGTCGCGTACACGTGCGAGACGGCGGGATACTTTTGGAAGATTCACGTCTTGGCGAAATGGGAAAAGTTTACTGCGGATGTGGCCACCGCCGCCGACGACGACCAAGACGTCGTGCGCGCGTCGTTTCCGTTTGCCGAGTATTTCGCCGACGCGCCGAATCAACCGTTATTCACGGGTACGGATCGCGTCGCCGACATGTCGCGCGCCAAGGGATGCATGCGACATTTAAAGACGATGTTCACCGCGCTCGACGAATGTCGCGCGTTTGAATTGCTTCGTACGCAGGGCGATCGTTCGGAGTACTTGCTCACCAAGCACGCGAAAATCATCGCCATGACGTGCACGCACGCGGCGTTGAAGCGACACGATTTCATCAAACAGAGTCTCATGTACGATAACTTGGTCATCGAGGAAGGTGCGCAGATATTAGAGATCGAAACCTTCATTCCGATGTTGCTTCAGAAGAACGAGGACGGACACTCGAGGTTGAAACGCGTCGTCATGATCGGCGACCACAACCAACTCCCGCCCGTGGTGAAGCACGCTGCGTTTCAAAAGTATTCAAACATGGATCAATCCATGTTCGCGCGATTCGTACGTTTGGGCACGCCGTACACGCAGCTCGACGCGCAAGGGCGCGCGAGGTCCGAGTTGGCGAATCTGTACAATTGGAGATACGAAAAGTTGGGGGATTTACCCGGCACGCAAACGGGGGCGTACGCGCGCGCCAACGCGGGATTCTCGCATCCGTTGCAATTCGTCGACGTGCGAGGGGAAGAGTCCGCGCCGACGCCATTCTTTTATCAAAACATCGAGGAGGCCGAGTACGTCGTGAGCGTGTATCAATACATGCGATTGTGTGGATACCCCGCGGAGAAGATTTCCATCCTCACGACGTACAACGGACAAAAGCATTTGCTTCGCGATGTGGTGAATCAGCGATGCGCGAATCATCCATTATTCGGCGCCCCAGCGCACGTGACGACCGTGGATAAGTTTCAAGGTCAGCAAAACGATTTTATCTTGCTCTCGCTCGTGCGAAGTAAGACGGTCGGTCACTTGCGAGACGTGCGTCGTCTCGTCGTCGCGTTTTCGCGCGCGCGATTCGGCTTGTACGTCTTCGGCGACCACGGGTTGTTCTCGGAGTGTTTTGAGTTGGCACCCGCGTTCGAAACGTTGGCCGAGTACCCGACCGCGCTGGAACTGTGCGTGGACGAAAAGTACGGCGCGTGCGCGCGAGAGACGAGCGATCAAGGCGAGAAGACGGTCGTCGAAAACAGTCAAGGCATGGGCGCGCTCGTCAACGCGCGCGCCGCGAAATGGCAGAGCGATCAAACGGCGAAAAAGTAGACTTCCTACGTAGTCATCATCATCTTCTAAAAATCTACACACACGCATCTAGACACACGCGCGCGACTACACACGCACCACAAAACTATCCACGGCGCGATCCATGATTTCACGAACCGAATCGAACCGCGAGCTCACCGCCGACGCCTTGAGCACCGCCATGGAGTTCCCTTCGCCGACGAACGTCACCACCACTCGACTTCGTCTCTTGATGCTCTCCAATAAATCACCCTTCGGCCCGACGCATATTTTATCCCCACCCGCGCCCTCTTCGATCGTCGCTCGACACACCTCGGTCGTGTACCCGAACTCGTAATACGTTCGTCCCGAATCGGCGTCCGTTCGCGCGCGCGCGTCCCCGTCCAATTCAAACGCCATCGTCCCCGATCGTCCGTTCTCCACCCCACCGATCACCCCGAACGATTCCAACGCCTCCACCGCCGCGCGTTCGTTCGCCGTCAACGCCTCCGCGAGCGCGTTCGCATCCTTCGCGTCTCGCGCGCCCGCCGGCGCCCGCTCGACGCGCACGCTCACCGTGTCCACGCTCTTAAAATCCCCCACCATCGCGATCGTCGCCCCGTTCGCCGGCGCCCGCGCGTCGAACGGACGATCGATCGCTCGCACCCAGTTTTCCGGCACCTCAAACGCGACCGCGGACGCGCTCTTCCCATCGAATGGGACGAATTCGCGCGTCGCCTCCGCGTGCGCCGTCCACTTGGCGCACGTCCACGGCGTCAACGCACCGACGAACGCGCCGACGAACGCCTCGCGCCGACGACACGTCACCCCTGTCATCCTTCCCCATCGTTCGCACGTCCCGCTCGCCACCACGGGCGTCGCGTCGACCGTTTTCATGCACCGATGCGCGTCACCGAGTCGCGTCGCGATCTCTCGAGAAATCCCTCATTCGTCCCCATTCCGCGCCCGTTTCCGTCCTCTCCGTCGCTCGCCATGGACGATCTCGACGTCGATTTCGATTTCGAGGATAAGCTCGACGCGAACGACACCCAGCCGCAGGCGCCGCCGCCCGAGCTGAACGAGCGCGGGCGAAAGAATTACCGACAGACGGTGTGTCGACACTGGCTGCGGAATCTGTGCATGAAGGGGAACGCGTGCGGGTTCTTGCACCAATTCGATAAATCGCGCATGCCCACGTGTCGGTTCTTCGCGAAATACGGCGAGTGTAAGGAGCCGGACTGTCCGTACAAGCACTCGTTGGAGGACATCAAGGATTGTAACATGTACAAGCTCGGGTTCTGCATCCACGGGCCCAAGTGTCGGTTTCGACACGTGCGAGAGCCGGGTCCGCCGCCGCCGGCGGAGCAACAGGCGATGGTGGGACAGCCGGGACATTTGCATGGGGCGAAATCGTTCAAGCAGAGGGAGCGGGAGAAGGCGATGGCGATGGCGTTGGCGCCGAGGGAGGAACGGGAGTCGACGTTTAAACCGCCGCCGTTGCCGCCGGGACCGCCGCCGAAACACGCGGTTCGAAAGGAGGAGCGGTTGGCGCTGCCGGAGGGACCGATGGAGGTGCCGGGACCGCCGCCGGTGCGAGCGGAGGAGATGGGTGGGGCGAGACCGAGCGGGCCGCCGCCGGCGAGACCGCCGAGCGGACCGCCGCCGGCGAGACCGCCGAGCGGACCGCCGCCGACGGGGAGACCGAGCGCGCCGCCTCCGGCGAGACCGCCGAGCGGACTGCCACCAACGGCGAGACCGCCGAGCGATGCGCCGCCAAGCGCGCCGGCGGGTGGGAAGTTGCGAGGATGGGGCGCGGGTGGAGTGAAGCGGAAAGCCGCGGCGGCGGGCATGCCTGATTCGGCGGACGATGGTATGCCGGGCGCGGCGTGACGAATTGAAATTAGCTGCGAAATTAGATTTGAATCACCACAAAGAATTATGTCACTCTATTCATTTTCCCCAGTCGTCGTCATCGCCCCACTCGTCCTCGGCCGACGCCTTGGCCGAGGCGTCCTCGCTGTCGGAGACGCCCCACTCGTCGTGCTCGGACGAGCTCACGGATTGCTGACGACTCGGTCGCTGGGGCAAAGGTTGACTCTGCGCGCTCGCGAAGCTCGACGAACTTCCGAACCCAGAGTATTTTCCACCCTGAGACGGCGGTAAATTGTCCGGACGATGTGCGTTCTCCGCCTGCTTGCGAGCGAAAAAATCGTCGCGCTGTTGGGCGACGGGATCGCGCGGTTGTCTCGAGTTCCAATCATCCTGTCCCCACTCGTTTTGTTGAGAGTATCCGCCCACGCTGCCACCGTCCCCACGCGGGAACCCACGATTGTCGTCGAAACCGGTCGTCGGAATGTCGCTCGTCAGGGTTTCGATGGATTTCATCGCTTGTCCCGAGACGGCTTTGAAGAAACCCCAACCTTGCTTGGCCAACTCTGACGCCTTGTTCGCGGCCACGGTCGCCGTCTGCGACGCGCGGTGTTGAATTTGATCGTAATCCCCGTCCGAGATGTTATTCACGATGGACGACGTCGCCTGCGCCGCGCGATTGGCCGCGCTCATGGTGAACGCTCCGAGCTTGGACGTGACGTTGCTCACGTGTCCGATCATGGCTTCGAACTCATCCTCTTGTCTCGGCGGACGTCCACCGCCCGAACCGAATCCGACGTACTTACCACCTTGGCTCGGATGCAAACCCTCGGGTTTACTCGCGTTGAGCGCCTGTTGACGCGCGAAGAAGGCGTCCTTTTGCGCCGCGCTCGCCGCGTAATCCGAGCGCGTGTACTCTTGTCCCGGTCTGGCTTGTTCTCGCCTACCCTCGTCGCCCCAGTTCCCGTTCCAATCGTTGCCACCGCATTTGCCGCCGACGCGATTCCCTCGTCCACCACCACCACCTCCTCTCTGCGCGCCCACACCCATCGCCGCGCCGTTCCCGCCGCCGCCGCCTTGCCAAGGACCTCGCGCCACGTTTTTCGGCGCGGTCCACGCCTTCCCCTCCGCCTCCGCGCTCACCTTGTCCCGAAACGCCTTAGCCGCCTCGGAATTATACTTAGCCTTGATGTCCGTCTTCCTCGGCACCCCGTACGACTCCAAAAACGCATTCAACCGCTCGTTCCCGCCCGCCTTCATCTTGCGCAACTGCGCGTCGCTCCACGAATCCATCCCCACGCTCCTCACGAAGGACACGTGCACGCCCAACCCGCGATGCGCCCCCGAACACTCCAAGCACACGAACGTGCCGTGCGACACGGACGCCCACTGCGGATTCTTCGTGTCGCAATCGGCGCAGATCGAATTCGCGCCCTCGCTCTGCAGGTGTCGCAGCGTCGCGCGCGCCTCGGGACTCGCCATGATTCCGCGTCGATCCGCCGTCTCCGCGCGCGCGCGTCGGACGACGGCGACGCGCACTCGTTCCCTCGCGCCGTTCGCCTCGCGCGCTCGTCGCTCGCGCGTCCGACGGCGGCGCGCGGCCGACTCTCCCGTCGCGGTCTCCGGCGCGCGTGGGCCTCGGTGGAGACCATTCGACGAGTCATGACTCACCGGCGAGTCCCATTGATGCCACCGACGGACCGATCGCCGTCGCAATCGCATCGACGACGATCGCGTCGACACACCCCCGCGCGAGCGCTCTCCCCGCGATTCGCGCGCGCGACGCGGTCGGAGGACGCGTTCGCCATGCCTCTGACGTCGCCGCAGAGGA
>VIBA01000001.1:0-46115 GCA_009618205.1 Ostreococcus sp. SAG9
AGAGCGATCGAAGGGTTTCAATCCGCCAAATCCGCCGCCAAGTCGCTGGCGCCGGCGCTCGACGCCGCGCGTCGCCACGCGCGAGAGTTCCTCGCCGCCATCCGCGACGGTCTCGTCGCTCCCAAGAGTGATAAATCACAATAATCACGCGACATCGTCGGCGCTCTCGACGACGTTCACCCACGCCCGCTGTTTATGTATATCCAATGTCCATCCATCTTTTCTTTCGAATGCTCCATTCGCAACCGACCCCCTCGGCGCGTCGTCACTTCGCGCGCGAGGATGGATCCCGCGGGTCCCTCCTACGACGCCTCGACCGCATCGTGGTTCCAGGACTCCTACGCCCTCACCTCGCTCCCGCTCGCCCCGTCCGTGCGCTCCAAACTCCAACGCGCGGGATTCCATTCGGTTCGAGATTTGATTCGCATCACGGGCGGGTCCGCCTCCTCTCTCGCGCGCGAGGCGGCGTTGACCCTGGACGACGCGAACGATGCGCTCAAAGCGGCGCGACGAGGCGGTGAGGGCGCGGCGCTGCGCGGGGCGAGGAGCGCGGCTGAGTTATTAGAGGAGGAGAGAACGCGAGGACGCGTCTTTACGTTTTGCGAGGCGCTGGACGACGCGTTGGGCGGAGGCGTCTCGAGCGGGGAGATCACGGAATTTTGTGGATGTCCGGGAATAGGAAAGACGCAGTTGGCGACGCAGTTGTGCGTGTCCACGCAGACGCCGGAGGCGTTCAATGGATTGGAGGGGGAGGCGGTGTACGTGGACACGGAGGGGAGTTTCATGGCGGAGCGCGCGATGGACATGGCCTCGGCGTTGGTGGAATATCTCGGAAAGATGACGGCGCTGACGCCCGAGGACGGTGGGAAGCGTGAGATGGAGGAGGCGATGAAGACATTCACGCCGGAGAAGATTTTACGCGGGATTCACTTGTTTCGATGTCACGAGGTGACGGAACTCTTGGCGGTGTTGGAGACGTTGGGCGAGTTCATCGCCGAGCATCCCAAGGTGCGATTGGTCGTCATAGACAGCGTGGCGTTTCACTTTAGACAGGATTTTCAAGACATGGCGCTTCGAACGACAATCTTATCCAAGATGACGAATCGATTGATGTCCATCGCGACGGCTAGACAGGTGGCGGTGGTGACGGTGAATCAGGTGACGGTGAAGCCGCAGCGCGACGGACCAGCGCGATTGGTACCGGCGCTCGGGGAATCGTACGCGCACGCATGCACGACGAGAGTGATTTTGAGCTGGGAAAACGACGATCGCGTGGCCTTCATCACGAAATCACCGCGACTGGCGCAGGCGCGCGCCAAGTACACCATCACCGCCGGCGGCGTGCGAGACGTCCGAGGCGTCAAGCGAGCGCCGAGCTGATTCGATTCGAGAGACGTGAAGAATAATTCTAGTTACAATGTACATGTGATGATTCATATCTAGTAGCGATACTTTGTGCTGTAATCGCGCGGCGACACGACCAAACCTCTCCCCTTGCGCGCGCCCGTGTAGACAACCTCCACGATGTCGATAAACTCTTGCTTATCGTCCATCGCCCAGTTGACCTTATTGTTGTTACCCGTCCCGAGATCGATCTGAATGTGTTTATTTCTAAAAAAGAACATCACCGTGCACGGATCGTACAGTTCGTACATCGCGTTAAAGTCCGGAACCTGCGCGCGCCGAGGCCAGCCGTCAGTCGCCGCGTCCCGAGCGCGCGCGCGTCGAGCGCGGTCGCTCGTTCGTCTCTCGTCCGCACCTCGTTGATGTCCACCAGATAGATGATTGCAAAGTTCTTAATCTTATCCGCCACCCCCGCCAAGGTCTGCACGCGTACGACGGTCAGTCATCGCCTCTTCGCTCGCTCGATTTCGCGCGCATACCTCATCCATGCGCATGCACGTGTCGTCGGCGTCCGAACCGAACCGTATGACGACGACGCGGTCGTCCTCGGAGAGGATGGCCTGGTCCACCGCCCAACCGTTTTTTAGATGCGGCAGCAGATAAGACATCCCGCGCGTCGATGCTCGTCGCGGCGCTCGGCGGGTCGAAAAGTGATGTGGGGAACGGAAACGGGACGCGGGACGCGGGACGCGGGACGCGAATATGCATCGTATTCGTGGGTTGTTTTATCACGTGGCGTCGTAAGTCTAAGTTTAACGTTTCTTTTTGCGCGGTCTCTCGTCGCTGTCGCTCATGTCGGCGTCCTCCCTCGCCGCCTTCTCCTCGAGCTCGTCCCAAGACAAACCTTCCTCCTCGTCTTCATCCAACTCTTCCTCCTCGTCCTCGTCCTCGGAGTCGTACACGCTCTCGGACTCGGACTCCTCCTCAGATTCTTCCTCTTCACTGTCGCTCGGTTCGAATTCGCTGACCTCTTCGTCTTCGTCCTCTTCCTCGTCGGAGGCTTCGTTGTTGAGGAATTCCCAACCACCAGCTTCGAGCCAACCGTCCGGGTCCTCCTTGATTTGACGCAACAATGGCTTCCAGTTCAAGTTCGCCTTACCCTCGTAGTACTTGATGTCGAGCGTCGTCAACCACTGTTTGATGTTCTCCAAGTATTGGCTCGGGATTTGATCGATGCGATGGACTTCGCGGTTAAAGTCGCGGAAGATGATGGCCATGTCAAAGTTCTTCAGGTGGAAACCGACGCGCTCCAAGTTGACAACCTCAATGTCTTGAGAGGCGAGGACGAGCGGAGGGAACTCCGTGAGCTCGACCAAGCACGACGTCGTCGGCAAAATTCGCGCCGTGGTCTTGTGCGCGACGCCTTGGAAGGCGAGCTCGTGGTATGGAGAGTCAAACTCCAAGTTGAGGTGCGGGAAATCCTTCTCCCAAACGTCTTGCACTCTCTTGGCGAAGTGGCTAAACTCTTTCTGGATCTTCTTTTGACGCTCGCGCTCGCGCTGCTCGTCTTCGATCTCATCCGGGTCGTACATGTTACGACGACCGCCGTCCAAGTTTTGCACCGCCTCCATCACCTCTTGATAGAATTGGACGTCTTGCGTCTTCTTCTTGCCGATCATGATAGGATTCTTCAAGTGGAAATGAATCAACGTCTTAATCTCTTGCTTGGCCGGCTGGAAGAAGGCGAAGCGAATGTTTTCGTACATGATATCGACTTGTTCGTCCATCTTGGCGCCGATGTATCGCAAACCGTTCGTGTGCGCCTCGAGAGTGCCCGCCTTGCGACCGCCGCGACCGCCGAATGTCGGCAACATCCACAAGCCTGTCAGGCGGTGCACGCGCCCAGAGGAGAGCACAAGTCGCTCTTGACGAACTAAATCAGCGCGCTGCGCGCGTTCGGTTTCTCTGGCCACGATGTTGCGTCGCAAAGCTTGAATCTCTTGCACAACGTGGTTGGCGTGACGAGCGTCGACGCTTCGGAAGCTCACCTCCTTCAAGAAGATCGAGTTCGGAAATCTCACCGCGGCGGCGTACTTTTGTTGCGCTGCGGACGAGCCGGTCGGGTGCTGGAAGTTGATGCGGACGAACGCATTCCCAGCGTCTTGACTCACAGACGCGGACTTCACGGACATGATGTGGAAAGGCACGAGTTGACCGTAAATGGGCACGAGGACGGATTCGCGGTCGGCGTCGACGGCGAGTACGAGCTCGTTGTGTCTCGGCGTCGGAACGTCTCGCATAGATTTGTAGGAAACAAATTCAGCCGAAGAACCCATCGCGGCGTTTTGGACTTCTTCTTCGCCCGCTTGCGTCAATCTCTTGTACGTCTCGGCGTTCTTTTTATCCGCCAACGCGCGCTGTCTGCGCTCGCGATCCTCCGCCGAACTCGGACCGGATTGCTCGGCGCGCGTCTTGGCGTCCAAGATCACGCCGCCTTGCTTGATCTTAATCTCAGCGTCCGCGTCTTCCTCTTCCTCTTCGTCATCGTCGTCGTTCGTCACGTATGAGATTTCCTTGACCCCCTTCGGGTTCGTCGTCAAGACGGCCGCCGCCTCGCCGGCGGCGCCGACCAAAACAGAGTCAGCGATCATGATGGCGTACGTCTCGCTCTTGCTTCCTTCCTTGGCGGACGGTTCCTTCAGACCTTGCAAACCGACCGCGAGGTTGAACACCATGCCGGACTTGATCTTGTTTTCGCACTTTCCGTTCAACACAAAGGTCATGTCGCGAAACTCGAGACCCATGGCGGTGCCGACATTCTTCGTGAGCTTGGACGCCAACATGGCCCCGTCGACGCCCTCGGCGCTCGTGAGCGACGCCTTGACGGCCTCGTAGACGGACGAACACGTCGCACCGTCGACCAGGGCGGCGATGCCCGCCTCTTGCGCGGCGAGGACGGCGGCGTACGTCGCCTCTTGCACCGACGTCGGGTCCACCATGTACGTGCGTCCGACGTTGGAGCAATACTGCGTATATCGCGCGCCGACGGACATGTGCACGACGGCGGGAGGAGAAGCGTAGTGCAACTTTGTCCCCGCGCTCTCCGCGCTGTATTTCAAGTCGTACTCACCGCCAGATTGGAAGATTGGCGGATAACAAATGTCCACGTGCTCGGGCGCGATTTTCAAACCGAGCTTGGACGGATCGATGATGGTATCCTCCGTCATCTCGGACAACTTGGCGTGCGTCATCTTCTTCTCATCCTCGATCGTCTCCTCCATCTGCGACACCGCGTACGCCAACGCCTTGCTCGTCAGCGTCACCGCCTCCTTCACAAACTCCACCTCCTTTTCGTCCTTCTCCGCCATGGCGTGCGCCAACCCGCTCGTGATATCCTTAATCTCAATCCCCGCCTCATTCAGCGCCTTCGTCACTCGCGTCATCATCACCCCCTCATTCTTCTCCTTCGCCACCATCCCAACCACCAATTTCTCGCTCTTGATCGCCTCCACGAAGACATCCGCCTGCGCGCTCCCGTCCTCGCCCTTCGGCTTTACGAGCACCTCGAGATCCAACCCGCGCGACTCCTTCAACAATTCCCTCGCGCTCTCCAACAGCGTCGCCTTCTTCCCCCCCCGCGATCGCTCGCACTTTACTCTCCGTGAACATCAACAGCGTGTCCGGAAGTTCATACGAGAACAACCACACCTGCGCGGCGACGCCCTTGAGGTATCGCAAGTCGTCCTCCTTGTTCGCCCCCGTCCCGACGACGAGCGCGTCCGCGCCTCCGAACGCATCCTCACCGCCCTCACCGCGCCAATGGTCGTACAGCCTTCCCACGCGTCTCGCACACGCGTCACCGTCCATCTCCGGCGCGCCCATGGTTCACACACCGCCCGCCCGCGCGCGCGCGTCCCGATCCGTCGAGCCTCGCGCGTTTCAAATCCAATCACAAAAAAATCAAATCAAATCGAATCGAATCGAATCGAATCGAATCGATCGATCGTTCGCGTTCGTCACGTCTCGACGCGGTCGTTCGTTTCGTCTCGTCTCGTCTCGTTCGTCGCGTCCCCGTCGCCGTCCGCGGATTCGCGCGTCGGTCGAGACGTCCGCGTCGCGTCGCGGTCGCGGTCGCGGGTCCCGGGTCGCGGGTCGGACTCGTGGCGTCGGTACATGGGCGATGGCACCTCCACACTACGCGCGCGGACGCGTCCCGTGCGTGGTATGGTACGTGACGGGTCATGACTCGCGAGAGGGAGGGGAGGGACACATGCGTACCTACCCGCACATGTGTGGGGTGTCGGGTGTCGGGTGTAGGGTTTAGCCCACCCCGCGCGCGTTCGGCGACGTCTCGGCGCGCGTCGTCGCGCGCGATGACGGCGGCATCGTCCGTCGCGCGCGGGATGACGGCGTCGAGCGCGTCTCGTTCGTCCTCGACGACGCGTTCGTCCTCGGCGGGGAGACGGCGAGGGAGGCGAGGGCGACGCGTCGGTGGCGTCGCGCGCGCGCGCGGGGATGGGACGGACGCGCGAGGGACCGACGACGCGAAGGGGAGAGGAGAGGCGAGGGAGCGGCGGTTGGTGGTGTGCGATGGGGCGAACATCGCGTGGTGTTACTCGGCGGCGCTGCACGCGGCGTTCGGGAGTAAACATAAGTGTCCGCTGTCGAGAGGGGTGACGAAGGCGTTGGAACACTTTTCGAGCGGCGACGGCGGCGGCGGCGGCGGCGGCGGCGGCGGCGGGGTGGATGTCGTGTGTTTCGTGCCGTCGACGTACGTGGAGGGACCTCTGCACGGACTGTGCGATGGTGGGAGTTTAGACGCGGTCGTGGCGAGACACGTGACGTATCTGGGGAACGGGAGGTGGAGGAACGAACGGTTGGCGGCGGAGGCGGAGAGAGGACGGTTAAGACTCGTCGAGCGGGACGGAAAGCGAAGCGCGGATGATTTGACGATTATCGAGTACGCGAGGAAGCGAGAGGCGTTCATCGTGTCGAACGATCGGTACGGTGATCATAAGATGGGGCGAGGGGAGCTGAAGAAGTATCTCAAGGGACGCTTGTTCGATTACGAGTTTTTGTTTCAGACGGATAAAGACACGATTGCGCGAGACGCGGGCGACGCGTCCGAGGTTGCCGTCGGGAGCGCGTTTTTACCGCCGCCGCCGGCGGATGAAGGCGACGGGGTGAATTGGGATCGGAAAGTGCACGCGGATGGAAGCTCGAGACCGTGGGCGCGGTACGCGAAAGATCAGACGTGGGGTAAACGACCACGCATGAAGAAACGCAGGTCCATGAGCAAAGTCGTGCGCGTGCAGCAGGCGAGCTCGGACGATTTAGGTTTCCCGTATTGGGCGCTGGACGACGAGCTCATTCCGTGTACGTTCAATCCGAGCTGTAAATTTTAGATAGTCTACAAATTCTACAATTCTAGTCCGTCGTCTCCCCGCGCTTCTCGAGCGTCCTCTCCACCTTTTTCAATTTCTCGGCATCCGGCAAAGGCACGTTCGCCTTGCCCGCGGCGTCTTTCGAGAAAGACCACGCGATGCACCATCTCGACGTTTTCCCGTGCACGAGCTCCGTCGTGCGAACGGCGGGCACGCGCGTGGCGTGGAAGAGACTTCGCATCTTCGTCATCGTGCTCTTCTTTCCGCACATCGTCGTGAACCAATGAATCGATTCCTTCATCTCGAGCGAATCCGCGAACATGCGTTTCACGAACGCCTCCTCTCCTCCCGGGCACACCATCTCGATCTCCGTCCCACCGCACGCGGTGCTCGGATTCAACCCGGCGTCCTCCATGGATTCGAAAAACGGCGGATTACACATGCAAAACGTAAACGTTTCCCCCTCCTTGACGACACCGCGAAGGATACGATCGCGCGAACCGTCCTCATCGCGCGCATCCCGTATCTCTATCAAACGTTCGAGGTGAGGATTCTTTCGCAGATTCTCCCTCGCGCTCTCCAACGCCTCGTCCGTCACGTCCGTGCCGACGAATCGCCACCCGAGCGTCGACGCTCCGAGCAAAGGATAAATCACGCTCGCCCCCGTCCCGACGTCCAACACGCGCGCCACGCCGACGTCCTCACCCTCATTCGCCTCCACGGGCGAGGACAACCGATACAACTTCTCCAACCACTCTACATACCGCGTTCGATTCGTCGCCGTCGGCACCAAGTGTCCCCGCGGCACGTCCCATCCCACCACCCCGTGCTCCACTCTCAATATCGCCCCCGTCAGCGCTTTCGTGGACGTCCAATCGGTAAAATCCATCCCACACGTCCGTTTCCCCGTCTTAGCGCACGTCCGCCACGTCACCACCGCCCCGAACGCCTCGTCCGCGCGCGCCAGCGCCTCGAAGTCGTATCGAGGCGCTTTCGTCCCTCGCGCGCCCATCGCTCTCGCGCGCTCGCGTTTCCGTTTTCCCGCCCCACTATCGCGCGACATGACGCCTAGCGCTCCCCTCTCACCGCGCGCGCGCGCGGACGTCTCCATCGACCGCGTCGACGCGTGCGGTCGATGGGCGCGTGCTGACTCGGAATTGTACATTTTCAAAATGAAGTCGCGATCGACATTGAGCCGCGCGCGGCGATCTTCTGGAGTCCTCTCGGACGCGATGGCGCGTTTGGACAGCTCGAGCGAAGACGACGACATCCCTCTGGCGGCTCGCGCGCGCGCGACGTCGATGGGAGCGCCGCCGGTGGCGCCCTCACACGCGAGCGAACGACCGACCGAGGTGGCGCGACCGAGCGCGCCGGTGACGACGGGCGCGAGCGCGGGCACGAGCGTCGGTGCGAGCGCCGCGGGGGACGCGTCCAGCGATGACGATGACGTACCTTTGGCGCAGCGCGCCAAGCTGGTGAGCCCCGGGAAGCCGCTGAGCTCGGTCGTGCCCCGACCCTCGACGCATTTGCCGGCGGCGCCGGCGCCGCCGGCGAAACCGCCGCCGGTCGTCGCGCGACCGCCGGTGGTGACGCCGAGACCGCCCGTGGGTGGATTTAAAATGTCTAAGAGACCGGTGGCGATGCCGGCGAAGCAGAGCTCGCGATTGGATAGCTCGAGCGATGAGGAGGACGCGCGGCCAATTGCGAGAGCCCCGAGCGAGGGTTACGCCGAGAAGCGGGCGAGAGAGGAGCGCGAGCGTAAGTTGATGAAGTTGAAGAAGGAGAGGAAGCGCGCGGAGAAGCGAGCGAGAGAGGAACGCGAGTGTGCGAGAGATTCTAAGCCCGCGGTGAAGCGTCCGAAGAAGAATTTGAGCGAACACGTGGGCGGTGTGAAGAAAGGGGCGGTGGTGCAGTGGAAGACGCTCGAACACAACGGCGTGGTGTTTCCGCCGGCGTACGAGCCGCACGGCGTGCCGTTGACGTACGACGGTCAAGATATCGTGCTTTTGCCGCACGAAGAGGAGATAGCGGGATTCTTCGCCGTGATGAAGGACACGGATTACGCTCAAAAGCCAGTCTTTGTGAAGAATTTCATGGATGGATTAAAAGCCGCCCTCAAGAATGGTCCGCACGCGTTCATCACTGACTTTACCAAGTGCGATTTCACCAAGATGTTCATGCACTTCTTGGCGATTAGAGAGAAGAAGAAAGAGATGACGAGCGAAGAAAAGAAGCGCATTAAGGCGGAAAAGGACAAGGCTGAAGAACCGTACACGTGGGCCACCATCGACGGCAGAAGGGAAAAGGTTGGGAACTTTCGCATCGAGCCTCCGGGTTTGTTCCGCGGACGCGGTGAACACCCGAAGATGGGGAAGATCAAGCGACGCGTTATGCCCGAAGACATCACCATCAACATAGGAAAAGACGCCAAGGTTCCTGAGCCTCCGGCTGGACACCGTTGGAAGGCAGTCATCCACAATGACACGGCGACGTGGTTGGCGGGCTGGAACGACGTTGTCAACACCAAGGATTGGAAGTACGTGCAATTCGGTGCCACTTCGAGCGTCAAGGCGGAAAGCGACCAGAAGAAGTACGAAAAGGCCCGTTCACTCCATAAATTCATTGAGAAGATCCGAGCCGACTACAAGAGAAACATGGCGAGTGAATCCAAGGAGATGGCGCAGCTCGCCGTCACGACGTACTTGGTGGATAAACTCGCCCTTCGTGTCGGTGGCGAAAAGGATGAAGATCTCGCCGATACCGTCGGTGTGTGCACGCTTCGCGCCGGACACATCAAGTTTATGGAGGACAACGTCATCGAGTTCGATTTCTTGGGTAAAGACTCCATCCAATATCTCCAACAGCACAAGATTGACGAGACGGCGTACAAGTGCTTGCAGCGTTTTGTTCGCGGCAAAGGTCCAGAGATGGACATTTTCGACGCCGTGGATCCCTCCAAGGTGAACGCGCACCTTCAAACCCTCATGCCGGGCCTCACCATTAAGGTTTTCCGCACGTACAACGCCTCCATCACGCTCGACCGTCTCTTGAAGGACACCAACAACAAGGACACGACGCTTCAGAAAAAGGCGACGTACGACGCCGCCAACAAGGAGGTTGCCATTTTGTGTAATCACCAAAAGGGCGTGAGCAAGGCGCACGACGCGCAGATGGACAAACTCAACGAAAAGAAGAAAGGCCTCGCGAAACAAATCACCGAGATGAAGAAGAAGAAGGACGACAAGAACCAAAAGAAGAAGCTCGCCGCGCTCAAGGAACGCGCCAACAAATTGGCCATTCAGATGAACATGAAGGAGGAGCTGAAAACGGTGTCGCTCGGTACGTCTAAAATCAACTACCTCGATCCTAGAATCACCATCTCCTGGTGTAAGCGTCACGAAGTGCCACCGAACGTGGTGTTCACGAAGGCGTTGATAGACAAGTTCCACTGGGCCATGAATTGCGAGATGGATTACCGCTTTTGCGACGAGGCGAAACCCGCCGTCGCCGAGTGAAGAAACGTCGAAATTGTTTGGTATAATAACAAAAAATAAATTGTGATATTTTACTCGTGCGCCAGAACGAAAGACACGAGAGATTGCGTTTATCAAACTCGAATCAGCGCTTCGATGGGCGCTTTCGATTCGACGTCGTCACTGACGCAATCTCGCGCGAGTTTCTTCTCCGGCGCGCTCACGCGGACGCTTCGAGAGGTCGCTCGATGACCTCATCCGGAATCCCGAGCACGGCCGCAAACGCGCTTTCCGGAGCGCCCTCTCCGGTACGTTCGATCTCTCGAAACAATTTGATGAGCTCCGTGGAGTGCACCGCGCCCGAGAGCACGTGCCGCGCGCCGATGATGAAATTCGGAATCGAGTTGATGCCCATTCTTCTCAAAATGTGCAGCGCGCCCTCGATCTCATTCTCACCCTCACCGGACGCGAGAAACGCCTCCGCCACGGCCGGATCGACACCAGCCTTGGACGCGGCCTCGATCAACATTTTACGATCGTTGAGCTTTTGCCCATCTTCAAAATGACGCTTGTTCAAATCGTTGTACAACGTCTCGCTCGCCGTGCACCCGTAGTTTTTCGTCACCCACTGCACCAACCGATGACTCTGCATCGTGCTCGACGCCAAACGATCGAGATTAAAATGTTTAATCCCCACATCCTCACCTCGCTCCTTCAACCGATGTCGCCTTTTTTGCGCCTCAAACTCCCTCTTCCCGCCCCATTTCCGCTCCAAACGCGCGCGATTCGTCTCGCTCCACCCCTCGTCTCTCGGATACTCGGGCTCGAGAAAAAACGGCACCCTCAACACCGAGAACCTCAACGGATTATTCGCATCGAGAGGTTTCGCCTGCACCTCGCGCATCGCGCGTTGCAACTGCCTTTTCCCGATGTATCCGTTCGGTCACATGGTGTCCGACACGAGCTCCACCGTAACCAACTGATGTTTCCCTCGCTTCTGTACCGGAACCCTCGTCGCCCTCGCGTTCACCACCGCCCGCGTCGCTCGCGAAAACATACCGCACGCGCGCGATGTTCTTTACTTATCCACCGTCTCGTGCGTGTGTCCCTGGGGCAACGCGAATCCGTCCACCGACTCTGAAAACCTCACCACCACCTTATCCGGCGTGATCTCCGCGCTCTTCACGCCCACGAGCGCCTTGATCACCGCTTTCGCCACCTCCTTGCGAACCTCCGGGGTTCTGCACGCCTTGGGCAACCACGCGACGTGGACGAAGGGCATGGACCGACGGGGCCCGTCGATCAATGCCGACGAATGGCGCGCGAATGGGCGTCACGAATCGACGCGCGGGGAACGCGCGCGTGACTCCGAGACGCGAGAGTCGTGACGTGTGTTTTCGTGTCGTCGTCGTCGTCGGTCGAGACGCGCGGTCGAGGGGGTGAGGCGACGCGAGAGGGCGGTGGGAAGACGACGGGAAAGGCGGCGGCGCGTCATGCGGGTGAAAACCATCTCGCGCGTCGAAGAGGATTACACGCGCGAACGTAAGAGCGATCGACTCAGAGTGCACAGGAATCTCGATCCCGAACTGCGGCCGATGCAGCGGGCGGTGGAGTATAAGAGAGCGCTGAACGCGGTCAAGTTGGACAAAACGTTCGCCAAGCCGTTCGCGGGACAGTTCGCGGGACACGCGGACGCGGTGCTGTGCATGGCGAAGAGTCCGACGTCGCTCACGGAACTCGTGAGTGGGGCGGCGGATGGGGAGATACGGGTGTGGGACGTGCCGTCGAGGAAGGCGTCGAGGGTATTGAAGGGACATCGAGGTGCGTGTCGAGGCGTGTGCGTGTCCAAGGACGGAGACGCGGTGGTGTCGTGCGGAGACGACGCGACGATTCGGTTATGGCGATTACCGAAGGCGGGAATGGGTGAGATGAGCGATCCGACGAGGAAGACGCCGGTGATGGAGACGCCGGAGGTGTACGTGGAGAATAACGGATTCAGAGACTGCGACGCGCACTGGGGGAAGCGGGAGTTCGCCACCGCGGGGGCGACGGTGCAGGTGTGGAGCATGGATCGAGGAAACGCACTGCACACGTTTGAATGGGGGACTGACACCGTCCTCTCGGTGCGGTATAATCCAGTGGAGACGGACATTTTTGCGTCGTGTGGATCGGATAGATCCATCGCGCTCTACGACGTGCGCATGGAGACACCGCTCAAGAAGATCATCATGCAGACGAAATCGACGAAATTGTGCTGGAATCCCATGGAAGCGTTCAATTTTACCGTCGCAAACGAGGACACAAACTTGTACTCGTACGACATGCGCAAGATGGACATCGCCACGTGCGTGCACAAGGATTTCGTAAATGCCGTGATGGACGTCGATTACTCGCCGACGGGTAGAGAATTCGTCGCCGGTAGCTACGATAGAACGATTCGTCTGTTCGACTACAACGCCGGACACTCGAAGGATTGTTACCACACGAAGCGCATGCAGCGAGTGTTCTGCACGCGATTCTCCATGGACGGCTCGTACGTGTTCAGCGCCTCGGACGACATGAACGTGAGGTGCTGGAAGGCGGATGCGAGCGCGCAGCTGGGAACGCTCGCGCCCAGAGAGAAGCGCAAGCACGCGTACAACGCGTCGTTGAAAGATCGTTTCAAGCATATGCCGGAGATTCGGCGCATCGCGAACCACCATCACGTGCCCAAGGCTATTCACAAGCAAACCAAGCTGCGTCGCACCATGCAAGACGCCGAGACTCGCAAGGCGAGACGACGCGTCGCACACGCGGCTCCGGGCGCGGAGAAGGAGGAGTTCAAACCGGCGAGAAAGAAGAAGATTCTCGCCCAGGTGGAGTGATCGAACGTTTGAATAGACGTGTACATGTAACAACAAGATGTTTTAGGGTGGAACGAAACATTGTTTTCGCGGCTATTTTATTTGCGCAACGCGTCCAATCGCGCCTGTAAATCATCATCCAGACCCCCACCCGCGGATTCCGCCGCGCCCGCGCCCTCCAACACAGCCGTCGGCGCCGTGCGCTCCGTCTCCGCCGCCACGCTCACCTTACCTGCGGGCGCGGAGATCAACTCCGCGCCGACGTTGCATCCCAATTCGTCCAACACCGCGTTCACCAGTTCCTCCGTCTCCTCCTCTTCATCATCCACCGCGAACGCGTCGTCCACCGCGTCGCCCATCACCTCCGTCGTCATCTCCATCTTCTCATTCTGTCTCTCAAACTCTTTTAAAATATTTTGCAGAGACGGAATGTTCAGCTTTGTGTTCATCGATTTCATCGCCGACGTGACGCCGCGCATCGCGTCCGCCATCGCCTGCGCGCTCTTCAGCGTCTGCATTCGCAGCGACACCCCTTGTAACTGCGACTTGAGCGAATAAAACTTTGTGATTGAGTGTCTCGTGCGCACTAAATCTTTCGCCATCACCTGCGTCGTTCATTCATTCATTCGTTCGTCTCCTCCGTCAGTCGTCTCGTCGACGCGCGCGTCTCCTCTCTCCCAGTCGCGTCTCCGGCCCCATCGCAACGCGCGCGTTTCTCACCGAACGCGCGCCTTCGATCGACGCACCTTGACGGCACCCATCTGATTCGCCTTGGCCATGCGCTTAATCTCCGCGATGAGCTTCTTTTCCTGCGACATCATCGACGCGCGCTCGCGGTCGATCTCTCGAATGGATCGATCGAGCATGCGCTTATTCTCGCGCAAGAGCTCGGTCGGGGTCTTTTGTCTCTTGAATAACCACATCCTGGCGTTCGTTTCGTCGTCGCGGGCGCGCTCGCGGGCGCGCGCGAGTCGCGGGCGCGCGGGAAAGTGACGCCGCGCGGTCGGAATGTGATTAATCGACAGGTGGTGCCTTTTCCTCGGGACGGGACGGGACGGGACGAAGAGAAGGGAAGGGCGAGAGCGGTGAGGTGATTCGATTCGTTACACGGCGAGTCACGGACCGCCCTTGTTCATGAAGACTCTGGCGGCGATGGCGATGGCGCACGCGATGCCAAAGGCGGCGGGACCGAACTTGGCGAGCGACGCGGCGCCGCCGCCGCCGGCGACGTCGACGTGCGCGGCGATGACGGCTTTTAAAGCGTCGTATGCCTTGTCCACGTCGTCGTTGACGATGACGGCGTCGAAGAAGCCGTCGACGTCCTTCTTGGCCATCTCCGTGCGCGCGTTTTCGAGACGCTTGAGGACGGCGTCTTCGGTCTCGGTGCCTCGACCTCGTAACCGACGCTCGAGCTCTTTCATGGACGGCGGCGCGATGAAGACGTACGCCGCCTTCAAATCACTCTTTTTCACGAGTTCGGCGCCCTGGACGTCGATATCGAGCAAACATATCTTACCGCTCTTCGACACCTTGCGCACGGCGGCGAACGACGTGCCGTAGATGTTTTGATGCACGTGCGCGTGTTCTAAAAATTTCCCCTCGGCGATGTCTCGTTCCATCGTCGCCTTGTCCACAAAGTTATAGTGCGTCCCGTTCACCTCTCCGGGACGCGGCGCCCGCGTCGTGTGCGACACCGAAAATCCAAACTTGTCCGGAAACTCGCGCTGAAGCATGGCGATGAGCGTTCCTTTCCCCACCCCCGAGGGTCCGACGACGACGAGCGGTCGCGGCATGGCGCTCGATCGCGCCTTCACGCGTCCGTCTCTTCGGCACCACCGACGCGATCGAGCCCGAGTCGACGCGCCCGTTCGCGTTCTTTCGCCGCGCGTCGGAGCGAGTCCGCGTCCGCCGAGCCCAGCTCGCGCGCGCGCAAGTATTCTCGTCGGAGCGCTTCAAACTGTGCAATCAATCAATCGTCAGTCGTCGCGCGCGTGCGTCGTCGTCGGGATCGCTCGCGCGGGTGAAGCGCGCGATGCGTCGCGATACGATGCGTACCTCCTCCTTGTCCTCGGTTTTGAGTTCGATGCGCGTCGGAGGTCGACGCAACATGCACCAATGTCTGAGGCGCGAGGGCGACGCCGACGGCGGAGAAAACGCGCGGCGAGCCGAGCGAACGTCGAATGTCGTATGAAGGCGTGCGCGTGCGTACATCGATGAGAATATCACAAAAACGAAGACAAGAATAATGATTAACGCCCCTCGGTGATGAGCTCGCGCGTCTTGGCGATGTTGGTCTCCACGACGTCGAGCCGACTCTTCGGCACGGGGGCGAGCCCGTTGAACGAATAGTGTCCCGCGAGTTGGTTCAACGCGTTATAAAACGCTCGTCCCGACGCCATCTTCGAGCTCCCTCCCGGTGCGTACCTCCCACTCCAATCGTTCGAGCTCTTTTGAAACGCCGCGATCGCCTTCTCTCGAGTCGGGTCGTAGACGTCCATGGCCAAGAGCGTCTCCACCTCGTCGACAAACTCCAACGTATCCCTCTGATACGTCGTCAGATTCGGATTCGTCGACGCGCTCGCCGGTTTAAACGATGCATCGCTCTTCGTTTTCTCATAACTCTCCGTCTCGACCGAGTCCGCGGCGAGAATCCTCGCTCGACAATCCGCGCCGTCCGCCGTCGGGTCGCACACCTCGCTGAACGCGCGGTCCGCCGAGTTGGCGGCGAACGCCTCTCTCGTCGTCGTCGTCTTCGTCGTCGCGACGAACGCGCTCGCCAGGGCGAGCATCTCGCGTCGGCCGGTCGCGCGCGTCGTCTCGCGATCGGGACGGTCGCCGGCGTCGCGAGACGCGCGCGCGAGCGTCGTCGTCTCGCGATTTTTGGGACGGGTTTTCCTCGACGTCGACGCGCGCGCATCGACGCGAGACGCGCGCGAGGCGAGCGAGGCGTGCGTCGGGGTCATGTCACGCGTCGAGACCGCGGCGGCGCGGCGCGAGGGGAGGCGCGGTGTGACGCGAAAAGCGCATCGATGATGTCGACGTCACCCAGCGGTCGAGCGACTGAAAAATTGAGACGACGCGCGAGAGGGGAGTCGTCGGATGATGGATCGACGATGCGTCGATGCGTGCGTGAGCGATGACAACGCTAGGGTGTGTCGTGTGTGGTGTGTCGTGAATCACACCCACGGCGCCCATCCTGGGTACATGGCGGCGAGTTTGAACGGATCGCGCGCGTCGTGTAAGAGTTGTCGTACCTGTCCCTTGATGGACCGGAGCTCGCCGTCTTCGTAACCGTCGAGTTTTTGTTTGACGCGCATGAGCGCGCGCTCGGCGTCTAGATTTCCATCGTTGACGTCGGGCTTCCGGGCGAACAGGGCGGTGAGAGGATCGCGATCGATCTCGGCGGCGCGCGCGGCGGCTTGTCGACCGGCGTTGACGGACCACTTGAGAATCGGGTCGTGGACGAGGACGGCGATGACGGTGGTGAGCGCGTCTTTATTCGCGCGTAAAACCTCCATGGTCTCTTCGCAACACCGGCGCATGACGCCCTCGACGCCGCACGCGCCCATGCCGTCGACGATGTCCCTCGTGAGACGAAACGGGACGCGCTCGGGCGTCTTGAGCGTCAAGCCTTGCTCAAAGGTGACGCCGAAATCAATGTGCACGAATTCGGCGGTCCATCGATCGATCATGATGTTACTGCTGTGTCTGTCGCCGAGACCGATGACGTATCCAACCATGGAATTCACCGCGCACGATCGAATGTAACTCACGCGACGTTCGAACCACTCGGCGGGTTCGCGATAGTGCTCGGTGAAAAAGTTGTGCATGACGGGTCGGAAATTTTCGCACACCTCGGCGTAATCCTTGTGCAGCGTGTCCGGCGTAGAATTGCGCATCATTTCGGACGCTTGGGCGTGTTTCATGTCCTGCGGGCGGTACCGCTCGTGCGCGCACGCGCGCGCGTGAATGAGATACGTCGAGAGAAGGATGGTCTCGTCGACCCACTCGAGTAAACCAGCTTCGGGAGAAAACGGAATCACCTTGTACGTCCGAATGCGCATGTTTCGCGAATTCGTGCTCATGTTTTGTTTGAGCAGCGTGTTCACAAGGCCGAAGAATTGCTGAATGACAGCGTCTTGACGCAAATCGTCGTTCCCGCTCTTGGCGAGTTGGAGATAAATCTTCCCGTCCGAGCCATGACACTTGACGAGTTTCGGTTCGTTGATGCCGCCGACGAGCCGCGTCGTCTCGTGAAAGTGCATAAAGGACGGAAAGCTTCCGTCCGGGTATTTACACTTGGGATCGATCTCGATGTGCGCCGTCGGCACCGGTACTGATGTCAGATTACTCAGCGATCGTTTTTTCACCGCGTTCGGAAGATTGTGATACAAGACGGCGTCGTCTCGAGACAATTTCAATTGCGCGATGGAAATGTACGCCTCGATGAGACGATTCATGTCTCCGACCAAACTTTTTCGGGCGTTTGAATCCGAAGAAAATTTCTTGAGAAGTTTCGCCGCGGCCTCGACTTTCGCCGTAGATGAGTGCACGCCGTATCGCGACGCTCTGTTGCCTCGCGACAACGCGTGCAGCTGATGCAAGACGTGGTGCGGGTGATCTCGCATCAGACGCATCACGAGCGCCTCGAGCACCGCACCAAACTTGTTATCGCCGTCGGAGGTCGTCCCGAGTCGACTGACGATTTGGTGCGAGAGGTCCAGGAAGATGTAACTCGGAATCGTGCGGCGAGTGGTGAGCTTGATGATCTCCTCGTTCACCTGGTCGATGATTTTTTGTCGCATCGTTGTAACAGCGCCGTCCTGCTGACCGCAATGCGTGAACCATAATGCGATGCATCTGAAGACGCTCGCCTGCGAATTCCACCCACCGGCGTCGAGCGATCTTCTGTAACCCTGTAAAGTGCGTATGAGGGCGTGCGCGTGCGCAGCGGTTCGTTCGTCGAACTCTTGTTTGTCATTCTTGACTTGCATTTCGAGCGGAACGAATCGCGCTTGCAAGCCTCGAATTTCGCGCGCGAGATTTTCGTGCGCCTTCGATCCTTTCTTCTTGGACGCGAGCTCGATTCGCTTCTTTTCCTTTTCATTCTTCACGGTGATCAGCTCCGTTTCGTTCGTTCGTCGTAATCGTTCGGAACGAGCCCACTCGGGGGAGTTGAAGCGTTCTTCGAGTTGACGATATTGCGAATCGGCAAATTGCGCCAATCGATAATGACAGCGACTCAGTAATCGCAACTGTGTCACATCCGTAACACCGTCTTTGGAGTACACGACGGTATTCGCTTCCTTTCTCGTCTTGCTCTGACTCAGGGTCAGCTTGTAAAATTCGTTCAAGCCATCGATGCAATCGGAAAACTTTTGATAGAGCACGATGCTCGATTCGGTTCTCGCGCTCGCCTGCCATTTCGCCAATAAACAGAGAAGCTCAAAAAATCGTGGGTCGGGCGTTTTCATCGTCGTCGTCAGCACGTGCTCCGCCCCTTGTCGAGCGTGGTACAGCTTCTTACCGTCATTCATGAGTTGCAGCATAGAATGTACCACCGCGATGGCGGATTCGGATTTCCCTTCGGCCCAGAGTAACTTGGCCTCTTCGACGCGCCAAGGAGACGTTCTCGAGAGAATCAAGTCGGGTAGAGGCTTCGTACCCGGACTCGACGGACAACTCGCCATGATGCGCAATTTTCTCATCGCTTGTACGCCTTCGGTCAAGTTTCCAGCCTTTCGCGCCAAGATGGAGGTTCGCGTCATGTGCTGAGCGAAATTCTCGTGCAACGCCGCCAAGCGCAAGATCACGCCTTGAATCGCGAGAGAAGGTTCAATCAGTTTGAACGGCGCGTCGACGACGTGTCGAAATTTCCAGCTAGACTTAAGACTCGTGATGGCGTTGTCTCGTCTAGTTTGGTTTTCGCTGCCAAAGTGACGCCACAATCGCGCCGCCGCGCTAACGTCGTCGAGCATGCGCATGCGCATGATGGCGACGTTCATCGCATCCGCTGACTCCGTTCCATCATTGATCAACTGCTTTAATAACTCTGCGCGAGATCGGTCGGCTTCATAGCTGGCGTAATCGCCGTCTCCTCTTTCGAGCGCTCGAAGTGAGGAGTGCAGATTTTGATTGAACTTTGGCGCGCTCAAAGTTTGAGTGCGCATCAACGCCGTTGGGAGCGTCCACTGACCGGCTCTCCAAGCAGCTTCGTATTGCAAATCTTTCAATTCGGGCGCGCAGAGCTCATCATCTGTGAGCGCTTTGGAATAAGTGCGCAGAAGTGCAAGCATCCGAGCTGTCGCAAGGCTTTCAACATGGCAAAGTTTGAAGATTGTACTTTGCCACCGCCGCCGATGTCGCTTCGCAGCAAATCATATCCGGCGAGCGATCTATACCAGTGACCCTCCTCTTCGCTCACGTGGAGCTGCAATTCAAGCGAGTTAGAATGCAGTAAACCGTACAGCCCGTCTGGTTCGGAGATTTTGGACTGGGCTTGCAATAGAATTTGAAGATGCGATGGAACGTCATCAGTCATTTCACCGTGCAAATCAGATTCATCCAGGGAGACGGTGCCGCTCTGCTCTTCCAACCAATGCTCTACCAAAAGTATGGCCGTCAACGGTGCGTGCGTTTCGATAGCTGCTCGCGCCGCGATGAGATAGTCCACCTCGAACCAGTAAACTTTCGCCCAATGGGTTGGTGATTTGTTTGTTTTGCTCAATTTCTCCAGTTTTGCAGCACCAGCTTGTTTGCCTCTATCTCTGAAAGCGCTCACCCGCTTCCATCGAAGGCGTTCAAGCGCCGAAAGGATTGTTTTTGCCGCACGTTTTTCCTCGAGCGTACTCGCGTTGCTCAAGCACATTGCTACGCCGCGACTCGATTGCTCACGCAAGGTTTTACGAGAAGGCGTCATGTCGCCGTCAGAAATCTCAAGAAACGCGTGCGGCAACACAAGTTCCGCTAAACTCGCATCAGCGTGGACTAGAGGCGCCAGAATATCGAACATTGGATTGCTTCGACACTCTTTGAGTAGTCTGTGAGCCAATGTACAAATCCAATCCTTGAAAGATGTGTTCGGCCCGATCCTCCAGAGGCGCTCGTCATCAAGACCGTAGGTATCGGCAACCATCAAACTCGCTTCCTTACGTTGTAACGACGTTTGGTCGCGTGACTTTTTCATGAATGGCGCAAGAAATGCTTTTTCAGCCGGAGTCATGCCCTCGAACTTCGAGGCGACACTGCCCAACGAAAGAAGATCCTGGATAGCTTCCGCAGATGCGCGCACCGTGGCGCTCTTCGGTGAGCACAACAGCCCACTCAAATATCTCAGAACTACGGTTGTACAATCTGACTTCTTGTCTTTTCCGCTGTTTAGCTTCGGTGTTTGGAAAGCGATGGCGTATGGCCTCAAAGGTCCAAGAGTGGACAAGAGCTCTGCGGCGATTGCAAAAAGCTCGGCGTCGCCGATCTCGGCGCACAGTTCTGTAAATATCCATATCTTCTCAGGAATCGGAGAGGATTCGTCTTCTTCACACATGCGCTCTAAGCTTTCCCTGAACACCAACGCTTCGCGACCACCAGCGCGCAACACTGATCTCCGCAGCGATTTCGGCAAGGTTGGTACTAATTCTACCAGTGACGCCAACTTCTTATCGGGACTCGCGTAGTTACAACCAAGGTCCACCATGGCCTCGGCGTAAATGGGATCTCTGCATTCTTCGAACTCCGGCAAGTCCGGCTGCACGCTAAGCGCTTGAAGGAGACACTCCGGTGGGTTGTGGGTGATGGTAATCAGGAACTTCAGCGCTTCACTTTTCAAAGCCTGCGAAGAAGTCTCCAACACGACGGATGAAAGAACGAACGCAAGTGGCGTCACTAAGTTTTCCATCGCCAAAGACAGCTCACTCTGCGCGCCATCTAAGTGTGAAAGGCTTTCGTATGCACTCATACAGAGATTTTGCAAAATGCCCATGCATTGTGTGCCTATTATGTGATCACTCAAGCTAGGAATGAGCATGAAGTGGACGTAGCGGAATACAGCTGGAATCTGAACTTGTTCACCGATGCAACTCAATAAGACACTCAGGGATGATAAAGTTTTCGACTTGTGTCTCGCCGACGTTGCGCTGTCGAGAGCTTCGTGTATCCGCAGCATGCATTCAAAAATGGTATCCGCGCCCCAATCAATTTTCGACTCTTTCACGAAGCTCTCAACTATCCCAACGATATCGCGCGATTGACTGTAGGGAGGTGGAACATCGAACAACTTCGCCCTTTCGACCGGACATCTCGCGAGAAGTAAAAGTTCAGTCACGACTTTTACCCGAGTCGATGCTAAGTCCGCGCTCCGGTTACCATTTGAGGTCTTGACTAAAGAACTGGCAAACTTCAGCGCGTCAACGGCTTTACGATCAGGATTGGAATTCCCTGACAATGCGTACAATCGCGCGTAAACGGCGTCCCATTCCGATCGGAGAATTTCACCGGTTGACATGTCACATGCAACGCTCAGCTCTTTCAAGGAATTGTGTGCTTGTTGATAGATTAACGGAGGAAGCAATAAACGCTTGAGACATAATGCAACTTCTTTCTTCGAAGCGTCGCGCGGCATTCCAAGGAATTCTGGTACCTCAAATATCAGAGATAGCGGCATTTCGCCGTCGATCCACAGTTTTCCGATCGTCTTCAGGTGATATGTGACAAAAGATTGGAGCGATCGATGACCAGTTCCCTCTGCGAGATATCCTATCGCATTGATGGCTGGCGTTTGCATTCCTTTTTCACGCCTCGCGCGATGATGAATGATGATGTACGCGCACCACGGCTCGAGAACGCGAGATACGATGCCGACGGCGGCAATAATATACAAGCTGGACCATTCTTTTTCGGTATCGAACGCGTCCGCCATCGGGGCCATCTCTAAATCACCAGTTGGAAGAAACCGACACTTCATCGCTAATCCGGGAACCACGGTGTTCTGAAATATACTCATGTGATCCGCCTCTTCGTAAAAGTCGAGCACGGACGCTAATGCTACACCAGCATGAATGCGTACTAAGTAGCTAGGATCATTCAAAAGCCACTTCAGGGTCGCACCGAATTGCGGTTGAAAGTAGTCCAAATTGTATTTGAAGAGCAAAAAGATGCAATCGGCGAGATGAGCGCGAGCTTCTGGATTTCTCAACCCGGTCGGAACTTCATCGTCCGCGATACCGGCAGCTAGTGATACCAGGTCGAGTAACGTTTCATCTATGTTGCCTGGCATTTCACTGTTGACTTCACTCGCTCTCGTCGCGCACAATCCTCGAGTCAGCTCTGTGACTTGCACCAACAACCATTCCCTTGCTGACGACGTGAGTCCGGCGTTTTCATCCAGATTCACCTGCCCCCTCGCCACCGCCTGCAGAACTGGAACGACGTCATCGATCGCACACTGACTTTCTACTTGTCCTGTAAAAGATAGCACAGTCTCTGCGATGTCTTGAGATATTCCGATTCCGCATGCCCCGCGCGGAGGCGCGCCTTCCGGTGGAACCGAGTGCTGCAACAACTTTGCAAGTGCCTTGGTAACTCCACCTGGATGTACTGAAAACGTGGACTTCGCGCAGGCGAGGACTTTTCTGATCATCTCTTCACTTTTCACAATCGTTACCTCATATTCACTCGTTCGTGATGAGGACGTGGTGGCCATTTGAGACGTGTTTGATCGCTGCGTCTGTGAGAAATCAGCCGCGACCATTTCAAAATCCATATCAACATCAGCGACGTTCGACTCCTGCGAATAACACGAGCTGCCGGCCAAGCTTGCGCTACTGAGCAATGCTTCTTCTATCGCTTTCACAAAGTCCATCGCACTATTATACAAGACCTTGACGATTTCTGAGCTGTGTTTCTGCAAAGCCGTAGGCCAACCCATCGTCTTAATTTGTTTCAGCGCTTCTGCGATCGCCGGAATTGCATCTAAGATGGTTGTCCTCGAACTCAACATGTGCATTCCGTCGTAGTCGAGTGCATCTGTAAGAGCAGTGTCTATTGATGCGAATAATGGACTTTCGATTCCCCAAGTGGCAGCATGTGCCGCTCTGGATCGTACTCCGGCGAGTCCTACCGCTGCCATGGTTCCCAGGGCCACCGCGCACACTCGCAACGCTTCCTCAGCACTCTTGGCTGACGTGAGCACTTGTTGCAGACAAAGAATAGCTATGCGATGCACTTCTAGGTCGGTACTGACTTCCTTCACGACTGCATCTTTGTCATCTTCGAGCACATTGTACTCGATATCCCTGTGCTCTAGTTTTGCTTTAGCAAAGGGTTCCGTTAGTATCTGAAGCTTATCCAGGCTACGCATCAAGCTAGCGTAAGAACCATCCGGTAGCTCGAGCCACAGTCGATGATCTAGTTGCTTTATCCAGCATTGATAAGATCCTGCGATCACGGAGTTTTGAAAAGCTGATTGCACTCGAGTCAGCGCCAGATTCCACGTCGACGCGACATTGGCGCGTCTACCATAGAAGGATAAACGTTCGTCGGTTTTTTGAGATAGACCTCGAAGTAACCAGTGAAAGTAATCATCTTGTGACCGTCCAGCTAAGATGCTATCGCAAAATGCGACCGACGCGACCGATGCGACGAGTTCCAACGTGGCCACAGTGGGAACTTCTTCAAAATTGAATATGCTCTGCGTCCAGAAGTTTGATCCCAACAACGATGCGTGCATGAGTCCTTGGCTAATCATTGTCGCAAATAATAATGTACACTCATTCGTCAAACGTATTTCTGAAAGATGGGCTGGTAAATAATAGGTGATGCAATCAGCGACTTCTTTCCAGACTGGCGAAGAGTCATCCTGCGCGACTCCGGCGATTTCTTGCAAACAGCGAATCAGCCAGACAGTTTGCGATAACGTTTTCCCATCCGACAAGCTGCCTTGTGAAAACAAATCTTGTAGCGCGCCCACCAATTGCTTGGTACAAAGAATGAGTTCGTTAGATGAAAATTTGTTCGAGTGCTTCTGCATGAGTAAACAGAAAACCGCACCCCAGCATCCCCCAGAGTTCACAGCTTTGGCTATGATATCTTCCACGCGTTTGCGATTACCACGAGCGCGTTTCGTGACTCGAGAAGAATCTTCATCGACGGACGTTTTCGATGAACGATCTTCCTTTGCAATCACGAATAGTTCGCCGTATAGTTCAAACAATAATCTTTGCGGCAACTTGACGTTGAATCTCTCCGCGTTGTCGCTACCTATAGAACGATCAGTACCGATCTCGGCGACTTGTCTATCGATCAATTCGATGAGATCGTTGACATCGTCCGTAGACAATACGTTTAATCTTATCTGGATGTAGCAGTATCTTATCAATTCTTCTCTCAGACGCTTATCGCGAATGTGATTTCCTTTGAAAGCCCATGTCAGGTACGACAAGACGCTCGAATGAAGTGCACCCATTCGCGAACTGATGTCCAATCCAGTTTTTAGTAGGAAGCTATTCATAGCCGACAGGATCATCGCCGATGAGCGTCCCTCTTCTTGCAAATTACGGAAAAAGTCTTCGAAAATTACCAATAAACCATCCATCACGTTTGGCGACAAATCGAATGGACAGTTTTCGAGCAGCAAATGAAACGCCGCAGCTGCTCGATAATTCTCCTCGATTTTACCAGAAGACGATGCGTCTCGCGATGAAAGTGCCTTGGAGGCAAAAAGTTCGATCAACTCTTCAAAAACACTTTGCTTCGCGCGCGAGCAATACTCCGGCACGACCAAGAGATGGCCGCGTAATATGTTGACGTATTCGACGGCAAAGTTCACGTCTTCCGAGCGCAACACGTTCAAAACGTGTGAAAATAGCTTTCCCGCGCGACGTAACAACGGTAAAAGAATACCAGTCGAACGTTTTCTTCCCTCCGCCGCGGCGACGCACTGTCGTAACAACGAAATAGCGTTCTTGTCGACGGCGCGTTTGTCATCTTCCAACTCGCTCGTTACACACACCATCACCGAACTGATCAAACCCGCCCACGTTGACTGCACATCACCTCTGCCCGTGGAATCGTACGCTTTAGTCCCGACGTCGAGCGTTCGCACGAAGGTTTTCGATTGCAGACTCGACAAAAGCTCTTTGACTGCATCCTGTTTGGATTACGAAAAAACTCCGTCCGGTCAGTAAAGCTCGTCGTCGGATCGATGCGGCTCGCGAGACGCGCGCGCGATCGAGCAATGTATCGGATACGCGTACCCTTCTCTTCCGCAGCTTGTCGCTCCTCAGCGCTTCGTGTAGAGCGGTAAGTTCGTCCATCGGAAGATTCTCGATGAGTGTGGTTCACGAGTTAATAATCCGTCGTCGAACGATATCTCCACGCGCGTGCGCACGACGGGTCGACACGGCAAGTGAACGGAGGTGTCTGTGTTTACTTAAGCGCGCGCATGTGCATAAATCTGCGTGTGGGGAGGCACGCGCGCCGTTCTGAAGTACTGTCGGTGCCAGCTTTGTTTTCTTGTTTTCGATTCTACGCTCTAGGCGCGGTGGTTGTTTGAAAACTAGTCTATGAATTACAACCAGGGCCTCCAACCGCTCCAAGCGACGGCTAGAATGTCTGGATTTGTAGCTAAGTCTATGAGAGAGCGCACTTGCTCGTCTACGTCGGAGCATTTTCTTGACTGTTCCGTGTTTGAATCTCTGAGCAACGCGCACAAGTTCTTCCAATACGAGCTACCCTTGTGCTTCGGCGCGCATTCCTCGAGGATCATCACGCCAGGATTTTCAAGTTCTAATTTTCCGCAAGCGCGAGTTATCCGATCCTGGATGTGTTGCGCGGCACTGGCTTTTCTACCTGAGTTGAAAGCGTCGCGTTCCCAATCGATGAGCGGATCGCGTAAAAATATGTCCATGACACCTTTAAGAAGCGTCGATCCGTCCTGCAGCGCTCGCATCGTTCTCGCCATGTCTATCTCTAACCAAGACTGAGCGTTAAGAGGTTTCAGAACGTCGAGCAGAGCGGATGTAGCCCGGAATGGAACGAGTTCTGGAATCGGCAACGCTAGAGTAGCGGTTCCGAACACATATCCGAAATCTATATGAATCAGTTCTCCCGTAGAGAAGTCCAGCAAGATATTATCTAAATGTCTATCACCGACTCCAGCCACATACCCACAAATACTCGATGACGCCAAAGAAGCAGCAAACGCCTGACGCATCATGATGAACGCTTCAGCGCTTCCCGCAGATCTGAAGAGAACTTGACGCAATACGTCTTCCGAGCCATTCATCATCCTTAGACGCTCTAAGATGACGTTTGACTCAATACCGGTGTATTTGCCCAACGCTTGGAGATAGTGTGCATGTGAAGTAGTGGTAGTTTCTGTTCCGTCACGAGATTTTCTTTTGCCGAGTGTGAGGGCTCGTTCTCTGATCCAACGCTGATGTTCTGCAAAGGTACTCACCTCTTCATTCTGCAGTAGTGATTCGTTGATGATTCGCAAGAGAGGCGAAGTGTTACCTATGAATTCAATCAAACCGTTTCGATTCGAAAGAGGTGACACGTGGAAAGTTCGAAGCTCCAAACCTCTACCTCGCGATTCCGCGAAGTGCGCCAACAAACCGTTCATCGCTCTGAACAGTCTTTGCACGCGTTCATCCTGACGTAAGTCTTCGCCGCCCTTTGCGATGAACTGATAGTCGCGACCATCACTACCTCTAATGGTAATCTTTTTCGGCCGCTGTTTGGATGCAAAAATTTGCAGCTCGGGCGCAAAGCCCATGACGGTGACGTGACGTTCCACCTCGGGAGGACCGGTGATGTTATCGTACTGACCGGGCATTTCGAGGACGGAGGAAAGCTGCTTCACGTTTTCGTAGTCTTCGAACCATGATGAGAACTCATTCAAACGGAGTCTCGTTGATTGATCTAGATCTTCAAACTCTTCCGACCAAAGAGACATTATTTTTGCCTCAGCTCGCTTGAGCTTGTCACTGATGCCTTGCGATTTGTTCTCAACGATGCTTTTCAGAATTGGTGCCGCGATTTTTGCAAATCTTTTGTTGATTGGGCCAGAACTGGCGACATTTGTGAGATCATAAATCATATCTTCGAGTGCGTTGGCTGCCGCGTCGAAGTTCTGCTGGTATTCTCGTAGCTGAATTGTTCTGCGCCAGAAGTTGTATCGATTCAAGGGGAAATCCAACAGCTCCATTGCTCGATTGAATCCATCGTGCAGCGACGATGCGAGAGCAAAGTTCATGCGCTGGCTCACGACTGTGTCCATTTCGAACTTCATCAGATTGAAGTGTGGACGCACGGCTGCTGGATACTTTGACACCAAGCTTCTAATCAGCGGAGAAGCGACAGCGTCGAGCTGGGAATCTGACATCATGGAAATTAGTTGCGGAATCCAATCCAAGAAAAGCCAAACAGGAACCCTTGAGAGCGCTTGACCAAACTCAAATGCGGTATCGTCAGTGATCACTTCACGAAGTAACACGAGTAGCCGCGGTAAGAGATGACGCGCCGGAGCAGACCGTTTTGTTCCTGATGCCTTCAGCGCAATCAAAGTCTGCCTGACGAATACTTCGGAGTAGTCCGACCCTCGATCGTTTGTAGCACTCTTTAATAGTGCGTCGCAAAAGTGCGCGAGACGAAGCGATGCGTCGATACTTTGCTTCATGTTTCTCGCTCCGTCCTGCGCTAGAGTGTAGCCACGGATAGCGGCTTCTGCGTAATCATCAGAATCAGCTCCTCCAGCTCTCGCTAAGCGCTCGCACATGCGAGCCTCCAGAATTCTGCAACTAATCTCATCTTCCTCTTTCCACTTGCCCATGCTCAATTGGCACTGACACATTTCGAGGGCTTTTTGAACGGCGCTCTGCGTGCCTGTCGTCAGCTTGAGTTCAAAAAGAGCTTCGTACATTCTCCAGCTTTCTGGTGTGTTCGTCTGTTGAAGATTTTGCAGATACTTCCTGAAGAATTTGCTCGACAGATGAGTCTGCCCGACCTCGCGCAGACCGTTCGACGCGACGAGCCACATCTCCGTTCGCATCGAAGTGATTGAATTCGTTTGAATTTCCGGGATGACGCTCACAAGCGTTCCGAGCATTCTTGAACGAAAGGTAATCACGCGCTCCCAGACTTCCGAGGGATCATAAACCGCGGAGGGCCATCGTTTTTGCCACTTACTATCGAGAGCATTCACTATGGAGTTGGCTTTGTCGAGATTCAGATTTGCAGTCATGTACTGAAGACTCTCTCTGATCTCCTCGATGCTAAGCAACGTTTCCTCGATTTCGACGGCTGGCTGCAACGACTGCAGCAGCTTTCGCCGCACCGCCGTAGATGAGCTTCGGGTCGTGCTCCACGCATCAAGAAAACTTTCGTAAGTTTGTTGCGTGAGACTCAAGACGTCGCTTCTTTTCTCATTTGTCAACGCATACATTGCGAGTTCGACTCCGAACGCACGAGCAAACGAGCATCTGTGATCCTCTTGAGCAAAAACTTTGTTGAAGAACGGCGACCAATCAACCAATGGTTGTCGAAGTGCGACTCGAAACGCTGTACACACGTCGGAACCTCCCGAAGCCTCACCCGGTATGCAATGAGTGACGGTATCTAGCGCCGCGTGAATGTCAAATTGGCCAGTCTTCAGATTGCCGAGCTCTTCCTCCAGATCATCCCAGTCTCCAAGACGCTCCGCGCATCTAAAATATTCACTTTTCAAGAACTGATACTCGTGCGATAACGTGTCACTCCGTTCGGTGAAAAGAACCTTGTATCGCTCCTTTGAATCGTGCAACTTGCCGGACATTTCCAATTGAATCGCGTCCATGGTTTGAGTCTTGACAAACGCGTTCGAGAACGAGAGTAGCGCCGCGTCGTCATAGCCAAGGGATCGGAACAATTGCGCGAGCGACTGCCATTTTTCTGAAGATCCATCAGAGCCGGTCAGTAACGATTCCAGCGCAATGACACCGCTCGAGAGACTTTTGCCACTCATCGCCAGCCGAACTATGTCAGTTGCAGTGACGTTGTCAAGGATCGGCACGATTTCACACAGTGACAATATAAACCTCACCAGTGAGGCATCGTTACCTTGAATATTCTGAATAAAGTGTTTCATCGGATGTGAAATGCTGTTCATGACGTGATTCGGTGACCACGCGTCGCCTTGGTCTCTTGCTTGAATGAATTCGGACTCTTGTCTTGCGCAGTTTACAAGGTCTCGGAGCAAAACGCACGCAAGAGCTGAATCACGTTCGGCAGTCAGCAAGAAGGGTGTGATGAGCTCATTGCATGAAACTTTCACATCAGGCAAATCACCACCCCTGTAGGATCTCGTAAGGTTCAGTTTGTGACTAGCCTCATTCAAGACAAATTCAGATATCTTTCTCTTGCTCACTTCAGTCTTTCGAGTCAATGGACTCATAACACCACGAAAGGTATCTACGTTACGCAGCTGACTCTGCGTGCGCTTTGAAAGTCTTTTAACGGGATTGCCACAAAGCTTGCTAGCAAACAGCGGATCTGAATCCCAAAGTGAAGAACGCACGCTTGCCACCAATGTCGACACGTCTGCGTCGTCTTGTTGATCGCTCCTTTGAGTTGCCCGCGAAGAAAACAGCGGAACCATCGACTGCGAACCACCGTGCCTACGCGATGTATCCAATTTAGCATCAGTGAAAACGCACTCTGATAAATCGTTCTCAATCAAGGGTGCTTGACCCGTGGTGCTCATCTCTTGCACTGCGAAAACAAGTCTGCACGCTGCCGCGAGCCATGAACCTTCCAACTTTGAGTTCGGTACTATTTGAAGTGTATCATAGAATCGCACGGCGAAGTTGTCGGTACGAAGTCGCTTATTCCAGAATTTCATAGCTTCATCCCTTCTGTTGGCACTCGCTGAATCGGCGACAGCTTGAAGAAGCGGACCTTGTAGCGAGACCTCATTCAAGAGCTCTGGATACATCTCCGCGACGGCGATACACATACGTGTATGCGCTTCGCGTACATTTACGACGCTCTCTGCACCCACGGTCCTATCAGCTTCGTCAAGTGCAGAAGTCCACAACTTGAGATAACTTTTTCTCTCAGCCGCATTCGACCGTACCGCGACACCGCAAGCAAGCGCCGTGAATAAAGCCTCCAGTATCTCATCATCTTTGGACCTCACTAGCGCTGGAACGAACGGTAAGAGACGTGTATATGTGGAGTATACTATCTCGGAATCATGTTCACGCGTGAGTATCATCAGCGCGACGAGCTGCGATTCCCCATGTGTTTTGTCGAGAAGCGAGTGAACGAGGGGAGCGAAACCACCATCGTGCACGAACCGTGGACAACGCCTCGTCAGTTTGTCCAGTACATCTATGAACGCATCTTGCGAACCCGATTCAAAAAGCTCTTTGAGACGTCGACGTAAAGCGTCGTGCCAGGGCATGCTTTGAACCCCATCAGTCTCCATGATCTTCCCGAGTAGCGCCGCTGCCACCGAATTCACTGAGCGACTGGTCCGTTGATTTGGTCGTAGGAGACAGTTGAGAATACTGTGTATGAGTGGCAAGTTGATCTGTTCACCCAGGTCCCTACCGTTTGAGTCTGTCATGACTACCGCATCATCATTCAATCGAAGCACGCGTTCCTCTTCGTGAAGCAGTGAACCGACGAGTTGAAGAGCAAACAATTTTCGTATCGTGCAGATTTTGGACTCATCTCCATCGACGGGCACACAAGCCGCATGTTCGTGAATACAGGCTAACAAACTTTGAAAACAATGGGAAACGGGCATGGCAGAAGCTTGTGCGGCGTCGCGCAAGCGGACGAATCCTTTTTTCAATAGAATGAGATTTTCCTTCAATATGGCTTCAACTTTTGAAAAGCCATGCCTCACGACAAACTCCATCGAATCCAACAAGCAAGGTTTTGCTTCTTCAAAGCTCGACGTCCACAGTGCGTCGCAATCCAAAGCGACGGTCACGGCTTCTCTCACCGGAGTGGCGACGAAGTCTACGGTTGAATTTTTAGAAATTTCAATGACCGACGTCAGCAAAGCAATCATCAAATTTGGCTGAGCTGCCAGTAAAGATGGAGATGCGTTGACGGAGGTCATACCGACGTCACGAATCGAATCAGGTTCCGATTCAAGCTCATTATTCAGACGCAATAGCGCTTTGATGATGAGAAGTTTGACCGCTGGTAACACCGAAGGTGAATACAGAAGCATCGTAAACATTTCTATAATTTGCATTTCTGGTGATGATCCATCTGCTTCGCCAGATAATCCTTCACAAACCACAAGTTTCATAATTTTGTAAACACTAACTGACACCTGATGCGCTTCGAGTTCATCTCGTGCCTGCCCACTCGGATGAGGTTTGTCTTCATCGGCGAGCTCATCGGGACCACCATCGATTTGAATGTGCGCGTTGTCAGTCTCATAGAGGTGCGTGGTTCTCAAAGTTGAGTACTTTGACGCCAGGGTTGAAGACAGTGTGAAACCACTGCGCTTCACCTGTTCAGCCTTCGTATCGGGGCCATTGTCCGAAACTTTCTTCATTGGGAGGATTGACCTTGCTTCCAATTCAAGACGCTTCGTTCTGTCAACCAATTTGTTCCACGCTTTCAAGTCGTGAAACAACCTGTTGTAAAACTTGACATCTGTTTGTGTGCGCACGAGCAAAGTGGAAAAGACGGAAAACGCGAGTTGATGCACGCGCAATACGATCTCCTCTTGTCCACATTTCGCGTTCGCTGAAACACCGAGACCGCTCAGTTCGCTCATCGCGGCTTTGGACACCATCGCGTTTAACTTGGGAACTTTCACGCAGGGACCAGCCGTGAGTTCTTCCTTCGTGCACTTCGTATATAATTCGCATAGCAGGCTGAAGCTCCTCGTGGAAAGAAGAAGGTCACCCGTCGCTGTGATATCTTTCATTATATCCACCGAGTTGTCTTCAAAAAAGGTGGCAATCTGAGAGGCGTTGGCCTGCGCAAGGAGTGACGGTAGAATTTGATGCACAGCCATGACTCTGACTTCAAATGCCATTTTCGTATTTTCGACGGCTTTCCAAACATTGATCACCAGCTCTTGATCCCAACCAGTTTCAGCGTCGTTTTCACTATTCTGCACGATGAGTTTGGCATCTGAATCCTTGTAAAATGGCAAAAGAGCCGTCATGAGCGATGGTAAACGGCAAGTGATGAAAGCCTTCTTGAATGCTTTGATCGTCGATGGATATCGCTTCTCAAACTTTTTCGAATCACATCTTTCTTGGAAAACCATGTTATTCAGAGAAACACCGAGGCTTTTTCCAAGATCCTTGTAACTTTCCTTCGATATTTTAACTCGTTGAAGCACTTCGGCGACGAGTATGACTGCGTCTATGTGTGAACTGAGAGAGATGCAATCGCTACGTGTGCAAATCATGAGACCAGAAATGATACTGTCGTCGAAATGATATGAAGCTTGATCGTCTCCGAGAGTTTGATACAGATCGACGAGCTTGCCTACGATCGTCACGAATCGTTGATGACGATTGTTCTTGACGTCGGCGGTCGCGCCTTCGTATCCTTCGTGAAGGGGGCACAGGGACGAGATGTGCTCCATCATGATGCTGAACACCCGCGAAGCCTCCAAGCGCGCACTCTGTGTGGATTCCTTTTTCGGAGTCGCCAGTTCCATCACGCTTATGACGATATCAGTCGCGACAATGCCGCTTGATGACTCTATATCTTTTCCAGATACCTTGAGCAAGCCCGGCGCGTACTCTTCAAATTGGAATTTGCACGCACGAATTATGGACTCTTTGTAGTTGCGATAAAAGGGTTCGCCCATTTTAACGCCCGACGCGCCTGGCTTTCTGTCCAAAAGAAGATCCAACAAAACGGGGGGTGATATATTCAGATGCAGGCAAAGCTGTACCACCGCCTCACACACCGTACGCTGTTGCGGACTCGTGTGTCGACCGAGTTTACAAACGGCGGACGATGCGCGCAATGCAAGAACTTTGGCGGAAGAATCACCCTCTTTAGGCAACACACGCCGCAATAAAAACACATTCGCGAGCTCCCGGTATACATCAGAGACGTGCTGCGCCGCGATACATCCTTTCGGTGACTCCAAATTTATCGCGCTCAGATCAAACTTGGGCGTGATGATGAAATCACGCAGCGCGCGGAGAGTCTCATCACTCAGTCCAGAGATGTAAGGAAAATTACGTTGTGAAACCATCGTCTGTGTCAATTGCGCGGCCGCGCGCATGATGCGTTTGCGACTCGCTTCGGTGTCTTCTCCAAGATTTTGTGGTGTGAAGATCGAAGCAGAGATCAATCCAGCCACGTTTTTGTACCCATCGTCTCCCATCATCAACGAGAGAAGAGATTCCTTCTCATCGTTTTCATGACTTGATTTCAAAATGAAATTCAAGAGGCGCAAAATCTCAACGATTAACAAACCATCTTGTTCACAGAGTTTGTAAATGGTGTCATCGAATGAAGCCTGAAAGCGCTCAGAGATACGATCCAAATATTGCGCCACGGTACGGAAGTGAGTTGTTCGAGAAGTGGTGAAAAATGCCGCCTTACCGAATGACATCATCATGAACCAACCTGACCACTGAATTGCCGCAATGAATTTGTTTAACGCTCGCCCTCCGTGCTCGAGCGCACCGATCTCTGGAACTAATGAATCTATACAGGTTGACGTCACGTGAGAGTGCAGGTGAAACCATTGTTGAACGTCCTGAATCATGAACGGCGCGACAGCGCAGAATGTTTGTTGTGCTTCGCGTTGAAGGAAACTATCTTCACTCAAGGTGTATTCTAGTAGATCCTCCAAAAATGGTTCGGTCGACTCCGAAAACGCTGAGCCAGAAAGCTGCGCGTGAGTTATCTCCTGCGACTTCATCGCTTGTAACACTTCGCGGACGACCACCGCCATGGCTACGTCTGCTCCCCTTGTAGACATACCGACCGTGCAGAAATGTTCTCCCGATCTCGAAATACTTCTGAACGAAACTTTCAGGATTTCTAGAGCGTATTCATCGAAGAGAACGCGATGCTTCATCAAGTGCGCGATGCAACGTCGAATCGCCGTCACCGCGCCGAGCCTGTGCCCGGCTTCCGTGTGCATCATCAAACCAAACAAGGTGCGCAAAATATATCTATGATTGACTAAACCTTCATGTCGACTCTCGTCCGGCACGTATTTCAGACTCCATTCGAGAAGCTCTCCGATGAGTGAAGCGCAGAGATCTCGAACAGCACCAGCTTTTGAAGTATTTGACAATCCAGTGGTGAGCGCATCAAACAGACAAAGCGCGTTATCTAACTCTCGCGCTTGATTCTTTGCAAACCAACGGGTCGTCTGATAGCACAGTGAGTTGAAGAGTTGTTTTGTCACTGGTTCGGCATCGACTGCAAGTTCAAACATTATTGGAAACATTCTCTCAAAGATGGACCGATACCGAGATTCACTGCGAGTGAAATCTCCTGATTTCGACGCTGGCTCCTGCGCGCTTCTTCCTATCAAAAACACGGTTGCACCGAAGATTGCTTCAGACGCTGCGACTTTTGTCGCTCTGTCCTGAGAAAATAAAGCGAGATGCGACGTTCGAGGCAACAAGTTATCCAGCCACAACTTGGTGGAGGATGCGATTAAACCGACGGGCACGGAAAGCTTTGAACTAGCACTCCACGGCGACTCGAGCTCATTCGCCGACTTTTTTGTCCCCTTGGTAGACTTTAAACCGTGCGCCGCACCACCCATAGAACCAAGCAATTTGACGATACGAATCAGAGTCGCTTGACTCAGCACGTTATTGTCCGCGTCGTCCCGATTTTCAAGCTTTCTTTTGTTGCGGTTCGCGCCCTTGACGTCTTGCCTGTCCAAGTCCTTTATCTCCTCGCTTGAAAACAAAGTATCTGCTCGAGTCGCGCTATCTAAATATGTATACAGGCTTTCAGCTATTTGCGGAAGATACGGAGAAGTCTCTTCAAGATGCCTTCCGCCCAACCATCCGTCGAGCGTGTCCAGCGCAACCTCAACCACCGGTGGGTACTGCTGACCGAGTTCAAGAGCTCTGAGTAGAGGCTCGATTAAATCTGATATGGGAAGTATGGCCGTCGGTAAGGATAGAAGTAATGTCAGTATGGACGCTAAAAGCTCTCCAGAAAATCGCCTCATATCATTCAGAACATCCTTGAGGAATTGTCGAAACAGCTCTGTGATTTCTTGCGCATCTAACGCATTGCCTTCGCAGAAATACCCAGCTCTGTCAGCGGTAGAGATCAGCGTTCCGATGAGCTTGTAAAATCCAGATATTGACGTGTTTTTATTGGCTAAAAGCATCAGTTCTGCACTCAAGTGATTCACCCATAACACGAGCATCTCCGCCGAAGACTGTTCTAAGACTTTTTGTGCGAACTCAACCAATTGTAAGAATGTGTGCATATCTCCAGGATTCGCCGCAGTTGCGTCGTCTCCCAAACTTACCGCTACGGACACAGTGTCCAAATCGTCATTTGCCCGTTTGCTCTCCCCGGCCAATGTCTTAATACCCAAGTCAAGCGCCGTGCAAAAATTAAGGAGCTCGTTGACGAAACAACCGTACACGCCTGCCAAGGTGGTTTTGACATCGTCCTTGTGATACCCAGACGTGTAGATGACGCTATCTCTATCTCCACCGAGAAGTTCTGTCCATATGTCGACGTACACAGGCCACATCGGTATCGGTGCTGCCTGATAGAGCACTCTATCTATGGGATCCGGCGATGAAAACCGAAGCGTCAGCGCCAGAAGCTGCGAGCCGACGCGAGCGAGTAACGTCTGAAGAGCACAGTCTTTTGAGGCGAGAGCGATGAACATGTGAATAATCGCATCGCGTATCATCGGCTTGCGGCGATTATTTTCGAACGCGTATTGTTCCCAAATCCATTCGACCAACGTACAAAGATTACCCAGAAGTGCTTCGTCTATCAAAACGTGTGGGATTCGCAACAAATCGCCGTACGCCGACAACAGCGCGACTTGCCTCTCGATGCTCTCAAATCTCTCTTGAAACTCATTTTCACCACGCTTGAACTTGATGAACATCGTGAGTTTCCCCAGACGTCCCATGTACGAATTCACCTCGCTGTACTCGCCGGAGAGCAGCGTCAATGCCGGAGCCGCAAATTTACCCATGGCGCGAATACACGCCGACTTATCGCGCTCTGACTTTTCATCGTCGTCGAGCACACTGATGATGTCTTTCAAGATCGTTTCGAGCAAGGTTCCGCGCATATCTCGCGTGGACGTTATCTCACACGTAAATGCGTCGCTCAAGGCGCGCAAAAATTCATCGTAAGCCGCCGCCGCGCACCGCGAGAGATCCTTGTTGTTCGCCATGCGCAAATTCAACAAGATTCGAAACAACTTGGCCGATATCTTCACAAGCTCGTGTTTCAACGCGTGCGCGTGCGCTGTGATCAAATCCAACGCCGACTTTTGTAAATCCGTTCGCGAGCCCGTCTCTTTCAACGACACGACGCGCTCGACGATGCGAACGATGCGCGCGTGATTTGACTTGTCTTCCTCGATGTCCTGAACGAATAGCGACGAGGACAGCGCGTCTAGCGCACTCGCCATGAACAGTGTGTTCTTCTTAAAGTCGTCGAGGTCGTCGTCGAGCGCCGCGTCCAAGATTCGACAAGACGCCGTTCGCAACCACACCGCCGTCGGCGCATCGGCGAAGTCCTCCGCGTCGTCCGCGCCGCACAGCTCCAATCCCTCCATTTTCAACCCCACGTGCATCGCCCCGATGACTCGCAACAATAACCCCTTCACAGTCTTCGAATTCGTCGTCGACCTCTCGTAATCCCTTCGCAGCGCCCGTCCGTGCGCCTTCATCGTCCGCGCGCCGAGCTCTCTCGCGCGACTCTTCGCCAGCGTCAACAACACCCTCAACGCCGATGATTTCACCGCGTTCGACGCGTCTCTCCGCACAGTGGACGCCACCGTCTCCCAGCATCCCAAAGTTTGCCCCACCAGCGCGTTCGTTCCCTGCGCGCGCGTCGCGCACTCGCACAGCGCGTCCAACGCCCTGGCGCGTCCGCTCGCGTACTCTCTCCCTCTTCGTCCCTCGGTGACCTTGACGTACCCCACCAATCCGTGTTCGTCGTCGAACACGCGCGCGAGCGTGCCCGATGTCGCGAGAAACTCTCTGTCCATCGATTCGCACGCCTCCTGCGCGTCGGTCGAGCGTCGTCGCGTCGTCGTCAGTCGATGCGCGTTTAAAGATGCGTCAGCCCGACCGAGACGATTTCAATTCTTTCGCGCGCGCTCGCACGTCGTCGTCGCGCGTACCCTGATCTCCGACACCGTACCGGCGCTTCGCGCGGCGGCGGCGTCGCTCTTGGCGTCTCGGTGCAGCGCCGCGAGGCGCGCGCGCGCGATCTCGCTCGCTCGTTCCATCACCGCATCGAACGACGAGAGTGCCTCGTTTTGGCGTCGACGCGTCAGACGCGCGCGGGGCGAGGGCGGGATGTCGGCGAGCGAGACGCGCGAGCGCGCGAGCGCGCGCGAGCGACGCCTCGGCGCGTGGACGCGACCGGGCGCGCGCGGACGCGGACGGTTGGCGTCGACGACGACGCGCGGATTCTTCGGAAGGCGAGGGAACGACAACGAGGGCGGCGGTGACGGCGCGTCGTCGTCGACCACCACCAAGGAGGATCTCGGAAGGGCGACGTGGACGTTTTTGCACACGTTCGCGGCGCAGTACCCGGACGAACCGACGCGGAGGCAGGAGCGGGACGCGAAGGAGTTGATTATGATTCTCACGAGGATGTACCCGTGCGGCGAGTGTGCGGAACATTTCGCGGAGATTGTGCGCGCGCATCCGCCCGATTGTTCGTCCGGATTGGCGTTGCAGCGATGGATGTGTGCGGTGCATAATCAGGTGAACGCGTCGCTGGGGAAACCGTGGTTTGATTGCGCAAAGGTGGACGAGCGGTGGTCCAAGCTCGACTGCGACGAAGAGGACTCAGCGGGGTGCTCTCTCGCGGGGAGACGCGCCAAGATGATGCGATAGTGTCTCATCCACTTAGAGTTTAGCTAAGGTGTTTGTGATTTTATGCCAGTCTACTAATGTTCGCGCGCTCGAGCGCGCGCCCGGACCGAGTCTACTCGCGCGGCTTCGCGCGCTTTGCGCGCGCGCGAATCTCTGGAAGGTAATCTACTAACGGTTTTCCCTCCAAGTCGAGCTTCACCGTGGGATTGTTCCCACCCTTGACGGATCGACAACCGAGTTGCCGCATGTATGCCATGATTTCCTTGGAATCGATGCGCAAGTGCGTGCGCACGCTAAGAAGCTCAAGACTCCAGCCGTTGATGCGAAGGGCGATGAGAAGTACCTGAAGACGAATGAGATCCTTGCGGTGTTTGGACATGACGTACTGACGAATGTCCCCTGAGAAATCTCTATCCAGGTAGCTCTCTATGAGCGCCTCTTGAAGCAAAGGATCGACATTTTCACCACTTGTGAACATGAACGGATGCGCGGGCGCAATCTTCGTCTCGCCATCCTCACCAATCTTCGCCTTTGCCTCCTTGATACGATCTCGAGAGAGCATCTTAAGTAGCGCATCGGCATACATAAGGAGCTTGGCGATCTTCGTGCGCTTCGCCTGGGATCCCCCTTGGAGATGCTTTGATAATTCGACGGTGAGCGGTTCGTACTTTTCTTCGCTCTCCGCCATGGTGCCGTTTTCCGCAGCAGTGAGAAGATCTTTCCAATGAAACTTGTGAGCGAGCACGTGGCAAGGCATCGATTCGATCGGATACGCCGTGTCCGGTTCCACTGCGTCCGGTTCGTGCGGAGGAATGTTGCGCGATTTGCCAGCCTCGACAATGAGTTCGGCGCGACCCTTCAAGTTGGCCGCCGCCGTCGTGATGTGTGCCTCCATCACCTTTGGAGATGCGATGGACGCTTCATCCAGCTTACGAGCGGCGTTCATTCTATTGACTTGTCGCTTACGCTTATCGGAAGCGAACGCTTCGAGTTGCTTGGCGTTAATCTCCGCGCGCACCGCCGGATCGTTCACGTCGGCGAGCTCGCTCTTCGAGTGCTTGGTGTAATTATACTTGTGCAATCGCGCCTCCAAGTCAATGATCCGTCCACCGGCGATTGGAATCAGCTCCAGCTCGTACTCTTCACTATCCTTTTTCGACTTACGCAACCTCCCGATCATCGTTTTCATGTCTTCGCCGTGTTCGCGCTCGTACGCCTGTCCCACGCCGCTCGCGTAGTGCTTAAAATTCTTCCCCAAGTAATCCACCCCATCGCCTCGACCTCGCACGAAGACGTTATTCTCTCGAAACGGTTCGTCTCCTCGCTTCGCGTCCAGTATCTCGTCGTACTTCTCGTGCAATTCCTCCGCGTCCATCCCGCGCCGCGGCCGCCACACGTCGAACGTCACATCCTCGGGCAGTCCCGCGGCACCCGTCGCACCGCATCTCAACACGTACGGCCCGTCGTGCGCGCCCGCATCGTCGTCCGAATCGATATCATCGTCCTCCCCGTCCTCTCGCGGCGCGCGCGCGTCGCTCACGCGCACGCGCAGACGCTTCACGCCGCGCTCTCGCAACCGCCGGGCGAGCGCCGACATGCCGACCCGCGACGCTCGACGCGACCGAGCCTCGGCCGGTGGCTCGCGACGGAGTGGACGAACGCGGGAAAGAGCGACCGCTCGCGGTGGTCTCCGCTCGCTCGCGCGACGACGGTCGCGCGACGCTCTGGCGTCGGTCGCGTCGTCGACGGCGTCCCGCCCGCCGCCGAGTGGGAAACATACATACAGGTGATTTCTACCTCTTAACCCCCTCTCAGTACGAGTACTTCACCGTATTCTATTACTTTCTTAGAGTAACCCCTCTGAAATGGTATCAAAAGAACGTCACAATACGGACAATGCATCGTATACGAGATCTTCACATGCCTATCCAATACAATCGTATCAAACAGAAAAGATACGGACCGACGACGGCCGCGACGACCGAACGACGACGCGCGGCGCCAGACGACGACGCCCTCGACGTCGCACGCGCGCGCGAACACGCGCGGAGTATATCGACGCGTCTCACCTCGCGTCGCCGCGCTCTTTGTCGACGCGACCGAACGACGGGGCGATGCTTCGCGCGCGCGCCCCGAGCGCGCGGCCGGGACGTGTCGTGACGACGACGAGGACGGCGCGCGTGACCACCGCCGCGATGCGATGCGCGGTCGCGAGCGGTGTGGACGTCGCTCTCGCGCGTCGTGACGGTGCGCGCGCTCGAGAGACGGCGCGCGCAACGCGCCAGGGACGCGCGCGGCGGGGACGGATAACGATGACGAGGACGCGCGCGAGCGGCGAAGACGCCGACCCGGTGACGACGAACGCGACCTCGACGTCGGTGTTGGACGATGCGGATGAGGAATACGACGTCGTGGTGATCGGAAGCGGCATCGGAGGTTTGTCGTGCGGGTCGTTGTTGGCCAACTACGGGTACAAGGTGAAAATTTTCGAGAGTCACTACTTGGCGGGCGGGTGCTGTCACATGTTCGATCATCGAGCGCCGGATGGATCGTTGTATAAGTTTGAAGTCGGACCGTCGATTTGGGAGGGTTTGGATCGTCCGACGGGTAATCCGTTGCGAATGGTGTTCGACGCATTGGGCGAGGAGGTGCCAGTGAAGACGTACGACGGCATTTCGATGTGGACGCCGGAGGGTCACTGGAGGTTTCAAACGGGCGACGACGAAGCACCTGGTGGGTTTTGTGATTTGTTGCGTGAAAAGGCGACTGATCCCGAGCTGGCGATCAAGGAGTGGAAGGCTCTGAAGGGTCGATTGGAGCCGTTGTATGACGCGCTCGACGCGTGTCCGCTCACCGCGCTTCGTCAAGACGCCGGTTTGTTGGTCAGCACGGTGATCGCGATTCCGTTCTACTTGACGCACCCGAACGTGATGTTGGACATTCCGTACATTTTGGACTCTTTCCATAAGTTATCCCGACAGTACGTCTCTGAGCCGTTCTTGAAGCAATGGATCGACATGTTGGCGTTTTTCAGCGGATTCCCGGCGGAGGGAACCATGGGCGCGACAATGATTTATAGTATTCCGGGTTTCCACAGACCCGGGGCGTCGCTGTGCGCGCCGGAAGGCGGCACGCAGGCGGTTGTTGATAAATTACAGTATTGTCTGGAGAAGTTTGGCGGTGAGTTGCAGCTCAAGTCTCACGTCGACGAAGTCATCGTCGAGGACGGCGAGGCGAAGGGCGTGCGTCTTCGTAACGGCAAAATCATCAAGGCGAACCACGCCGTGGTGTCGAACGCGACGATTTGGGACACGGTTCCGATGCTTCCAGGCACGGAGAAGCTTCAAGAGCAAGGATTAGATCAAGCCGCCGCGTGGAAGGAGGAAATGTCTGAGATTCCCGCACTCGGTAGCATCATGCACTTGTTCCTCGGCATCGACGCCACCGGTTTGCCCGATCTCGATCCGTCCCATCTGTGTGTGTTGGACTGGAACCGACCTTTGGGTGATCCGCAAAACGTCATCACCATCTTTATTCCGACGGTGCTCGATCCGGAAGTCGCGCCGGACGGTAAACACATCATCCACGTGTACACCGCCGGGAGCGAACCGTTCGACATTTGGGAAGGCAAGGACAGAGGTAGCCAAGAGTATATGGATTTCAAGCGCGAGCGCGCGGAAATTTTGTGGGATGCCATCGAACGCATCATTCCGGACATCCGCAGCCGAGTCGAGGTCGAAGTCTACGCCTCTCCACAGACGCATCAACGCTTTTTGCGTCGTCATCGCGGCACGTACGGTCCGGCGCTTCCCGCCGGCGGAAGTCTCTTCGGAGTTCTCCCGCTCCCGGAGGTTCCGCAACCCGGCGTACTGTCGCCCATCCCCAAGTTATTACGCTGCGGTGACTCCGTGTTCCCAGGCGTCGGCGTGCCCGCGGTCGCCGCCTCTGGTGCCATCGCCGCGTCCACGCTCGCGCCGCTTCCCAAGCACTTGGGTCTCATGTGGGACGTCGCGCAGACTCAAAACGCCTTTTGGCGCAAGGAAGGCGGCAAGGAACAGTGGCTCGCCACCGCTCCATCACCGTTCCACCCCGCCACCGGCGGCGGCGCCGAGTTCATGACTCCCGATCAATATTTTAAGCCAAAGACGGACGCCGTCAAATCCGTCGCGGCCGTGGGGAAGGGCAAAACCAGCGAAACGGTCGAGAAGGTGGAACCAGCGGAGAAGGTGGAAGCGAACGACTAATACGTCCTCTCATCTCTCTCACCATAGATCTATATTATGTAGTGCGTACTCTGTATACTCGTTCGTAAAGCGAGCTGTCTTCCCTCCGTCCCCGCTCGACGAGTCGTCTTCCTCGTCCTCGTCCTCGTCGCGAGCCAACCGTTGTGCCGATTACTCGTCAGAGCTCGTCTCGCGGTCGCGGTCCTCATGTCGGCGGGGGCCGCCCCCGCGCGCATGGTGGCGCGCGTGGGGACGACGTGCGGTGCGCGAGACGTCACGTGCGATGATTTACACGCGCGGCGACGGGAATACATCGTCGCGCCCACGAGCGCGCTCTCCAAGCAACTGCGAGAAATCGTTGGGAATTCGCGGGATTTACCTCTGGTGTATCTGTTGATCAACGTCGTGAGCACGGTGCCGGCGATGGGATTGATGCTGTTGAAGAGTGTGCCGTCGCATGCGCTGGGATTGACGTACTTTGCGTGCGTGCACGGACTGTACCTGCAACGATTCACTTCGGCGTTGAGGCATTCGACGCGTTCGCCGGCGTTTCGTCGAGACTCGATGGTGGGGCGAGCGATGAATGTGATGGCGCCGATGTTGCTGACGCCGCTTTTAGGGATAATCAGTGGGTCGCACGCGTCGTTGGATTCGATGATGCACGGTGGGGAGAACGGGACGAGTCCCGCGGCGAGATATCAGAGAGATAGTCCTTTGGCGTTTGTGGGATTTTGGATGCGGTTTACGTTCGGTTCGCTCGTGGAGCTTCCTCTGTACGTGATCGAGAAGAAGAGGTACGGAGCGGCGGTGCAGTACGTCTTGGGCACGCTGACGGCGCGCGCAGTATTTATGTACGCGGCGTCCATCAACGCGGTGGCCGCGTTTTGGATTTTCATTGCGCCGTACTTCACAACCTCATTCATGTTGGCGTTCGGCGCATGGTCGCAACACATTTTCATCGATCCAGATAAACCCAAGTGTCATTATCGTTCGTCCTATTGCGTCATAAATCACGTCGATAACCAGTTGACGTTCAACGACGGATATCACACCATCTATCACGCGGACGCGAAGCTTCACTGGTCCGAGTTTCCGGAGAGGTTCGTAGCCTCGCTGGATATTTTCGCGAAGAACGATGGATTGATTTTCGACGGCGTGGGGGTTTTCGGGATTGGAATAGCGGTCATGTGTGGGAGGTTAGACTGGTTAGCAGATAGATACGTGTACGTAGGACAGCGGACGAGAACAAAGGCTGAGATTGTCGAGCTTCTCAGACGAAGGCTGAGACCTGCGCTAGCGAACAAAAAACAACATTAGCTCCGCTCATAATAAATCACCTACCGCACCTTTGCGATCGTCTCCAAAAGCGTCGCGTGAAGCGCGGGCGTTGACGTCGCGACGATGCCAATATCAATGTCGAGGAAACGACCATTCGAGAAATCCAACGGGTTACCGACGCCGTCCGTGATGACCCCTCCAGCCTCTTGCACCACGATCGCCCCCGCGGCGTGATCCCACACCTTTTCTCTGTAACTCGCCGGCGGAAATCTCAGATACATGTTCGTGTCCCCGCGAGCGAGCGCTCCGTACTTTGCCATGCTATCGATGCGCACGGGTGGCGACGTCATGCCCATCGCCGCGCTCAACGAATTCGTGAACCCGTGATCGGCGACGATGGAATCCCCCCACGATTCCATGTACGTCGCCTCGCTCGAGTCCACCACGCGCTCGGTCGTCACTTTGACGCCCTCGTGCAAGGGTTCTCGCGTGTCCAACGCGCCGACAGTCGTCCCACACCCTCTGTATGCGATGAAAATGCACCCCGGCGAAGACGTCGGAATTTCCGTCGCCCCTCGAGGAATCGTGTCGCTCGGCATGTTCGGGCACCCCAACACCCCTCCCGTGACTTTACCGTCCTCCATCAACGCCAATGCGATGGCGTATTGTCGACCGTTGATGAATCCTTTCGTTCCGTCGATTGGATCCAATATCCAAAACGAACCCGTTTTCCCGCCGTCCGACATGCCTCGATCGATCGCGTCCATCACCTCACCTTCGCTCAGCGCGCGACCGAGAACGTCACGCAACGTCTCGTTCACCACCTCGGTGACTCTCGCGCGAAGCACGGCGCCCGACGGTTGTCTCATGTCACTCGCGTTTTCCTCGGCCACCAAACCAATGGCTGGGCACGACTCGGCGAGGACGCACGACACGACCGCCTGCGCGGCGAAATCAGCCACGGTGACGGGCGAATCGTCCGATTTTGACACTTTCTCCCCTCGTTGGAGATCAAACTGAATCTTCCGGCACAGCGCGCCGGCGAGCCGCACGGCGCGCGCGGCGTGCGCCATCGGTTCTGGATAATCTTCCGCGCGCGTCGATCGCATCGTCGCGCGCGCGCGGTGCACCGATCGTCGACGACGAGAAGACATCGATGTCGACGTCGTGGACGGGTCGGCGCGCGAGGAACGCGCGCGCATGGAGTCGACGCGCGGTGAATGGCGTTGATGTACACGTTTCGTTTCTTTTTACGAAGAGGAAAAACAACGGCGCGGCGTAAAAAATCATCGAATATTGATGGCAGAATCCCGCGTCAGGGCTTTCAAATCCTCGTCCTCGTCCTCGTCGTCCTCATCCTCGTCCTCATCGACGGTGAGCTCGGACGCACCTTTCCGAGGCGGCATTAAAGCGAACGCGCCGATCTCCGTCTCGAAGACGCGCTTGGACTCTTGCGTCGCGCACACGTACTTCCCACGCATAGTCCCACGAATTCGTCGCAGCGCGCACGCGCTCGAGTAATGAAAGCTCTCCCCAACCCCCAGAACCGGTTGTTCCCCCACCACCCCTCGTCCCTGCACGCACTCGACGTTTCCGTCCTCGTCCACGACGCGCCACTCTCTCGACACGACTTGCACCGCCTCGTCGTTCCCCACGTTTGTTATCTCCACATCGTACGCGTACACGTATCGATTGACCTCCGGCGACGTCTGCGACGGCACCAACGACGCTTTCACCCGCACTCGCACGCCCTCCGTCGTCGTCTCGCTCGTCGTCTCGCTCGCCATGTCCTCCAGTCTCCGCGCGCGTCTTCGCGCGATTCCCAGCGCGACGAGACTCGCGTCCAGACGTTCGGCGAGGTGCGCCTCGTCGGTCGAGGCGCCGCGAAACTCTCTCCGAACGACGTCACGCGCGCGCGAGGCGTCGCGCATCGCCTCCGCGCCGCGCGCGGGCGCGATGCGCTCGAGCTCGGCGACCTCCTCCTCGGTGAACACTCGGCCCGCGGTCGTTCGCGCCGCCTGCGCCTCGAGTCGACGCGCGGCGCGAAGGAGCGCGCGGAACGACGCGCGGACGACGCGTGCGTCGGCCATGTCTCGCGAGGAGGCGAGAGGGGGGAGAAAACGCGAGGGGGCGCGCGAGAATGAATGAGGGAGGCGGCGGCGCGGCGACGACTGGACGCGCGACGCTCGAGACTCGATGGACGCCGTCACGTGTGCGCATAACTCTCTCTCGCGGGCGCGCGGGGGATGTCCGTCATGCGCACGGTGACGTCGATGAACGCGCGCACGGGCGGTGGCGACGGGAGACGGGGACGCGCCACGGCGCCGCGCGTCTTCGATCGCGTCTTCGAATCCGGCGGCGGCGGCGCGCGCGTCCCGCGCGCGTTCGACGAAGAGACACGCGTCGCCCGCTCGAGCGCGTCATCGATCGCCCACTGTTTCTCCACGAACGCTCGCCGCACCGCGCGTTTCTCTTCGTCCCGTCTCGTCTCCGCGCGCGCGTCCGCGCGCGCCGATTCGCGTTCCGC
>VIBA01000002.1:0-45026 GCA_009618205.1 Ostreococcus sp. SAG9
TCGATGTTTTACAGGATTGGATGATGGATGCGAAGCGACGGTATCAATCGACTCTTTTAGTCAGCATTCTTAGAACTTTGAAGATGATTCCAGTCACGTTGGAGGCCCTCACGCGTACCTCCATCGGTGCTCAACTGAGTAAGATGAAATCGTACGAGGTCCCGGAGCACGAGGAAGAGTACGACAACACGGAGATGAACACAAAGGTTGTTGTATTATCGAAATCTGTGAAGAACACGTGGAAGGCGCAGATTACGGCGCCGCACGTCTCGCAACCGTCCGCAGCAAAGCCGGTTGCCGCCGCTCCGCCCGCCGCGAAGCCAGTAGCAAAACCCGCCGCCACACCCGTCGCCAAGGCTGTTGAATTGGGCGACGATGATCTGTTCGGTCGCGCCAAGAAGGCGGCGCCCGCACCGAAAACGACGGTTGTGAAGACGGTGACAAAGATTACGATGGAGAAGAAGGTGGCGCCGCCGAGCATCTCGACGAAGAAACCGAGCATGAGTGTGAACGATTTAATCAATAAGAGTTCAAAGGCGACGAAATTCGCCGCGGTCCCGGTGCAAAAGCCGAAGGAAACCGAGGAGAAATTGGATAAATCTGGGAAGAAGCGCAAGCGAAAGACTGTGACGTGGGCGCCGGAAGACAAGCTCGAGCAAGTGCGCGTCTTCGAGAAGGATGCGAAACAGCCGAAAGAGGTTGCGTTTCCGGACCCGTCTCGCGACGGTACGACGGATGCCTCCAGTAGGAAAGCTTTGGAGCGAAGAGACAGAGAAGTCGAGGCGGAGAGAAAAGCTGCCGCCAAGCAGCATCAGCGTCGTCTCGACGAGATGCGTGCCACCATCAGTTGGCGAACGCCTCGTCGCATCGAGCCCGTCAGAGATCACAACGATCCCGAGGCGCTCGCTCCCGGTGCGGAATCGGAAGAGTTTCAACGAATTTTACGAATCGAGGCTGAGAAACCGAGCGTCAAGTATAAGAGTTTGAAGGACATTCCAGACAGCCCGGCGGAGGCGCCCAACGAGGACGACCAACTCGACCTCGACAACACCCCAGCCTTCTTCATGGAGTTCCAAGAGGAAGAGGTCGCCCCTCAATCTCTCATGCCCGCGGCACAGCCCGCGGGATTACCGGCAAACATTGATTTCGCCGCCCTCGGCGCGTTGCTCGCCAACGTGCAACAAAACACCGGCTTACAACCGCCGCCGCCCGCCCGCGGCTACGCCCCACCGCCCGCCGCGTACGCCCCACCACCACCACCACCGCAGCAAACGCTCGCTCCGCAGGCACCGTACGTGCCCGGCACCGTCCAGCCTCCGCAACAACCGAGCAAACCCGCCCTCGTGGGCGGCCAACCCGTCCCCGCGCAACACGCGCTCAACGTCGGCGGCAAAACCTACCGCGGCGTCTGCGCCTTCTTCAACACCCCTCGCGGTTGCAACTGGGGGGACAAATGCGGCTACCTCCACGAGATCGGTCGCAATCCCACGTGAATCGCGCCTCTCCGCGACCGACGACCGACGACGCGTCGCGGTCGCGTCCCGCGCGCGTGACACCACTAGTACGATGCGTTTTCATCCCATCACCATACCCATTCCACATGTCCGAACATAAGGAGTCATGGTAAATTCAAATCACGCCATTCAAACCACACTCTCGGCCGTCTCGTCGACCGACGTCGACGCGCGAGACCCCTCGCGCGTCGCCGATCGATCCCCCGCGCGTCGTCCCACCACTTCGCCTCGTCTCATCGTCTCTCGCGACGTCTCGACGACGCAGCGGCGCGCGCCCACGCATCGATCGAGACTCGGATTTGAATCCACCCCATCGCGCGCCATGTGGTGTTTCGACGTCGACGCCCGCGTCGAGCGAGGCGCGAACGTGACGTCGAGCGCGATGAAACATCTCTCTCTTCGCGCGCCGAGCGATGCGCCGCCGTCGTCGGCGCGCGAGAACGAGTCGGGAGGTCGATTCGGAAACGAAAAGATGACGCGCGCGGCGGCGCGGACGGACGCGCCGGGGAGCGCGTACGCGTTCTGGTTCGGCGACGGTGGGAAAGCGCCGCACGTCGTCAGCGTGGGTGCGATCAAGGCGGTGTTTGGGAAATTCGTTCGCGAGGGGAAACTGACGATCGAGAGTAAGGATGGGGTCAAGGTGTTCATCTCGGGAAGTCCCGCCGAGTGCGCGCGGGTGATGAAGACGGTGACGACGATGAAGTCGCAACCGACCGAGGCGAGGGAGACGTATTTACGATCGTTGACGCGGTGCGCCAAGTGCGCGGGGAAGTGTGAGGCGATGGAGAAGAGAGCGGAGGAGAGGCGCGCGCGAGAGGCGCGAGTGGCGGAGGAAAAAGCGGCGGCGAGCGCGGAGAAGAAGCGTAAACGAGACGCCGTCGCCGCCGAGCGAGACGCGGCGAGAGAGGCGAAGACGAACGACGCGCTTCGCGACGCGGAGGAGAAGAGATCGCGATTGGAGCGCGCCAAGGGGGAGATCGCATCCATGCGCATAGACATCGAGGCCGAACGCGAGAGTTTACGGAGAGAAAAGGAGAGCATCGTGCAGAGACGCCGCGAGCTCGAGGACGAGCGGCGATTGCTCGAACGCGCCGAAAAGGAAATCGCGGAGAGGCGAGACGCGGTGTCTCTCGCGCGCGAGGGGCTGCAGGAAGAGACGACGGAGATCAACGCGCTCAAAGCGGCGAACGTCAAAGAGCGAAACGAGTTGGACGCGGAGAAACACAGGTTTGAGCGGATGCGGCGAGAGGTACGAGAGAAGCGCGAAGAGCTCGAAGCGGAAGTCGAGCGCAGACACTACGCCGCGGAGGACCTTAAAAAGGCGGAGCAACGCGTGCGAGAGGAGACGGCGCGACGCGAGGCACTTCGCGCGACGCGGCGCGCGCAACAAGCGACTGAAATGCTGAGACCGACGTCTCCGGGGAGCTTTTATGGGAAGAAAAAGGCGAAAATTGTCATGGACGACGATTCCGATTCCGACGCCGACGCCGAAGACGCAGAGGAAAACAAGGAAAACACCGCGGAAGATTTGCGACGCAAACAACGCATCGAACGTCTGCGACAGGCCGAAATCGAGCGTCAGCGTCGAGAAAAGGCGGCGAAGGAAGAGGTGGCGCGCACGCAAGCCGAGGCGCAGCGTAGACGCGACAGAGCCCGCGCGGCGCAACTCGAACAAAAGGCGGAGCGCGAGCGCAAGAAACGTCTAGAAGAGGAGACGTTTACCCATCATCGACGAAAGGCGGAACACGAGGCGCGCATGCGTCAGCGCTCTCGTGAGAACACCGTGCCGACGGCGACCAAGGTGATGTGGGAATCGCATCTCGCGTCGTTGGACAATTTAAAGACGCGCGCCGAGGCGTCGCTCGGCGAGGCGGATTTCCCGTGGCCCCCCAAGCACAACATCGCCTTCTTCTCCGCGGGCGATGGCTCGAGCGATAGAAAGAAGAAAGTGATGAAGGCGACGCTGTCGTGGCACCCGGATAAATTTGAACAAAAGTATGGGAAATTGCTCAAACCGAGCGAGGCGGAGAAGATTCGCAAACGCGTCGCCGACCTCTCGGCGCAATTCATCGAGATTCGACACGTCATGAACACCGCCGCGCCGCGTTGAGAATCGAGAGGGACGCGAGCCGCGTGCGAGCGCGCGAGCGACGGCGAAAACAAACGATTCAAACGCGTCGTCATTATTTTAGGAGTACGCGCCGTTAGGACGGTGCGTGTAGTAGAGATACATTACCAAATCATGCTCGGTCGAAGCGCGAGCTCGCGTTCGTACTCCTCGACGTGTCCCGGAACCTCCAACGTCTCCTTCGTCCCCTCCAATCGCACGTACTCTCGAAGATCACACACCGTGTCCACGTACTCCACCTTGCCGCAAAAACTCGATTCCACTCGAAACGCATCCATGGCCCAGATGGCGGCGCGCAACGCCGACGTCGGATGGACGACGTAGACGCACTTGAGCGTGTCGGTGCGACTCGGACCGAGGGCGACGCGCAACTTACGAAGAAAGTCTACGCTCGGCGACGTCCCGTACGCCCCGCCCGCGTGGTGGTACACCATGATGTATCCTCGTGGATTATCCGTCACGCCGCGGAATTCCTTGGCGACGTGTGCGAGGAGTCGTTGTTCCTCGCCAGCCTTGAGAAGACGTTCGACGTAGGCGGCGACGACGACGACGACGCGGCGTCCGATGTAATCTCGATGCTTTTCGAGATAAATCGCCCTGGCGTCGCCGACGTCGCTGACATCCATGGAATCCGCGCGACGGAGTAAACTGGCGCGACGCGCGTGTTCGTCTTCAATCTCTCGCGTGTCTTCGACGGTGAGGGGCGGCGCCGCGGCGTCTCTCGCGTCGGCGCCGTCGACGGCCCACCACGCGCCGTCGCCCTCCTCTTCCCTTCGTAAACGCTCCCGCTGACGACGAGCCTCCGGGTCGATGTTCATGGACATGAATACGCTCGATACCGCGGGGGCGATGGACGCGTCGTCGCCTCCTCGATCGTCGTCGTCTAATTTCACCCCCGCCGTCGTATTAAAGAAATCGCTCGCCGACGCCGCGCGTCCCGGTCTCGCCTCGATTCTCATTCGTCGTTCGTCCAGAATCATCTCCCCGAACTCGTTGCAATCGGGAACATCGCGCAAAACGCGCTCGGACGCCGCCGATTCATCGTCGTTTCGCGGGAAATACACCGATAACGCCCTCGCGTACTCTCTCGCCGCCGCGCTCGGCGCGCACACCACCACGCAATCCAACTTATCGCTCCACCTCTCTAAAAACCTCCGTATCGTTCGCACCGTCACCATCGCCGCTCGATCGCTCGGATACCCCTTAGACTCGGCGCACGCCGGCGTGCACGCGATGGTTCTCGCTTTACACTCGTCCACGCACTTGCTCAGCGCGTTTACGTAACAGTGACACAACGCGTTCTCCGCCGCCGTCGCGTACTTCTCCGCGTACCTCGGTCCGACGCAGTGCGCGATTCGCCTCGCCGGTAATCGACACCCAGACGTCATCGCACAATCCCCCGTGCGCGCGCGCTCGGCCCGCGCCATCTCTCGCTCGAGTTCGTCCCCGGCGAGCGCGCGCAGCGCCGCGCCCGCCCACGCGGGCTCCCTCGTCCCGACGATCGCCTTCATCGACTCCCTCGCCGCGCACGTCACCACCTCGACGTCCAACAACCACGGCGACGACGAGTCCTCCTCACCGCACTCGAACGCGCGCACGAGCGCGTTTAAATCCTCGCGCACGGGAAACTTCACCGTCGATTTTGGTGTTGACGCCTCGGCGACATCCATCGTCGTCACCGCGCCCTCTCTCTCCGCGTCCGCGCCCCACGTCGTCAGCTCGCGCCATCTCGTTCGAGGGTTCAGTTTCCTCGCCGTCGTCCCTCGATCGTACGCGGGCGCGTCGTACGCGCGATTCCGCGCCATGACGCGCGATTCCGCGCCTCCGCCTGGCGTCGACCATGGCGAAAAAGGGCCGCGAGGCGCGCATCACGCGCACCATCGCGAACATCAGAGGGGACAAAATCTCCCTCGCGCTTCAAAAGCGCGCCCTCTCGAGACCTCGCGCGTTCTCCTCGCTCGAGGAGGACGCGCCGAAGAGATCCTCGTGGCGGCGGCGAAAAGACCGCGCGAGAGTTCGAGCCGAGGCGCGCGGGGACGCGGACGCGCCGCACGGATACCACGGCGGCGCGCGCGTCTTGCTCGTCGGTGACGGGAACATGACGTTCGCGCTGGCGCTGACGACGCTGTTCGGGGGGGATGGGTCGGGGGTGGTGGCGACGACGGATGCGAGTCGAAGAGACGCGGGACGGGAACACGCGGGGCACGAAGACGTGTGCGAGGCGATCGAGGCGAGCGGTGGGACGGTGGCGCACGAGATAACGTGCGATGGACTGGGAGAGGAGGGGGTGCGGCGAGCGCTGAGGGAGAAGGTGGGGGGGAAGGCGTTCGATAGGGTGGTGTTTAATTTTCCCGACGCCGGGTGCGGACGGGTCGGGACGCTGAGCGTCAGGGCGCAAAGGGCGTTGCTCTCGAGCTTTTTGGTGAATTCGCAGGGGTTGATCAAGGCGAATGGGGAGATACGGGTGACGCTGCGCGCGGACGCGCCGTGGACGACGTGGAATGTGGAGGGTTTGGCGATGAAGGCGGGGTTGGCGTTTAAGGCGTCGGTGGAATTCGACGCCGACGAGTTTCCGGGGTACGAGTATTGTCACACGCCGGGGGAGGATGAGAGAGGGGAGGAGATCGCGCCGAGGACGGAGGAGTGCGAGGGAGAGTGCGTGACGTACGTGTTTGTTCGGAAGGCGTGACGTCGCTGTGCGAGTAGCGGGCGCGGAGCGCGCGCTCGATTGTTGTAAATTTGTTTGCGTTAAAAAGTTTCTCGCCGCGACGTGAGGCGGCTCCTCTCCACTCTCGTTTTTAATACAGCGGCCGCGAGACGTTTTGGTACGATGAATCGATCGATTGAATTGATCGCGATGATTGACGCGCGCACGCGTCGGTCGCCGCGTCTCGCCCCTCACTCGTCGAAATCCGGGTCGCCGATGACGTACCCCGCGTATTGCAACATCGGCACGACGAAGGAAATCACGAGTAAACCGATGACGACGTTCGCGAACACATCACGCTTCGCATTCGTCTCCGCACGAGTCTTAAAATTACTCCCCTTGGCTGCCTCGTACTTCTCCGGAGGACCCGGATCCTCTCTGCCCTCGAGCACCGCCGCGACCCGCTTCACCGACGACGTCAGCGCCTCGTTATACTTTTCTTGCTCGAGATTAATCCCGTAATTACTCGTCAACACACTATCGATCAAATCATCACCGACAGACTTTAAAAACTTTGGCCCTCCCACCAACGCCCCGTCCTTGGTCGACTTGACCAACAACAGGTTACCCTTATCGTTCCCTTCCTCCACCGTCGGGTACCACGTCTCCAGAACCTTATCACCGAACGCGAACGGATCCGTCTCAAACACCAATTTTCTCACCGTGACGACGTTCAGATGAAATCCCGTCTCGTCCTCGAGCTCTTTTAACGTTTTATTCACCGTCGTCGCCGTCGACCGGGACATCAACCCCGCGTCGTCGACGATGTACCCCTCCGTCGGCGCCGGCGTGGCTAAGATTTCAATCTCACCCGCGTTCGCGGCGTCAACGCCACCGACCATCACGGACATCGCGAGCATCGCGCCGCACGCCGCGGTGCCGAGCGCGCGCGCGGCGGCGTCCACACCGCTCGTTCGATCGGCATCGTCACCGCGATCGACCGTCGCGCGCGCGACCGTCGTCGAACGCGTCGCGCGCGCGCGAGGTTTGGCCCTGGAAACGCGACGCGCGGGCGCGATGGTCGTCGTCGTCGTGGTCATCGTCGCGGTCATCGTCGTCGTCGTCGTCGTCGTCGTGTGACGATCGCGCGACGGTGGGCCGGGTCGGTGTGGATGCCCATGACGAGTCAGGACTCATGATGCGTCACGTGTCTTGAGTCACGATGAGTCAGGACTCGTGAGGCGTCCTGTGTCTTGAGTCATGATGAGTCAGGACTCGTGATGAGTCCTGTGTCTTGAGTCATGACTCGTATGTATGAGGGACTCGGGGTCGGGCCCCGCGCGACCGACGCGACGCCCGATCGATTCCTCGCGCGACACCTCGTCGCGCGCTCGTCGCGCGCGATCGCGATGGCGATGACGGCGGCGATGACGTCGGTCGTCTCGCTCTCTCGCGCGCGTTCGGCGAAGGGGAGGAGGCGGAGGACAGGGAGGCGCGCGACGACGATGACGACCGCGATGGCGTTCGAAAGCGCTCGAGCGACGAGGGCGTCGTCGAGGGCGAGGGTGAGGGCCAACGCGCGCGTGGTCGCGGCGCAGGCGAGCGCGGTAGACGCGGGGGGCGATGAGACGCCGTTGGAGAGGGCGTCGAGCGCGGCCGGGGCGTGGGTGAGCGAGAGGTTGCGCGCGTGGACGCCGCCCAAGTTTCTCTGGCGAACGACGGCGACGTCTCTGTTGTTTGGAAGCGTGTTGTTTCGTCTGATTCGTCAGCCGAGGCGGGTGAACTGGGAGCAGACGATTCAGCAGATCGCACGCGTGGGGCCGCAGACGTTGGGGGTGTCGCTGCTGACGAGCTCCTTCGTGGGCATGGTGTTTACGATTCAGTTCTGTAAGGAGTTCGCCAAGGTTGGTCTGAAGAACGCGATCGGAGGGTTGTTAGGATTGGCGTTCGCGCGCGAGCTCACACCGGTAATTTGCGCCATCGTGCTCACGGGACGCATAGGGAGCTCCATCGCCGCCGAGTTGGGAACTATGCAAGTGACGGAACAGGTGGATCAACTCACCGTCCTCGGGACGGATCCGGTGGATTATCTCGTCATCCCGCGCGTGATCGCGTGTGCGGTGTCCCTTCCCATCCTCAGCATCATCTCCTTCGCCCAATCCCTCGGGGCGTCCATTCTTCTCGCGGATTTACGCTACGGCGTCTCGCCGAACGTCATCCTCGACAGCGCCGCCAAGTACCTCGAGGCGAGCGATATCGGCATCATGACGGCCAAATCCATCGCATTCGGCGCCGTCATCGCCGTCATCTCCTGCGGATGGGGCACGACGACCACCGGCGGCGCCAAGGGCGTCGGCGAGAGCACCACCGCGAGCGTCGTCATCAGCCTCACCGCCATCTTCATCGTCGATTTCGTCCTCTCGCTCGTCTTCTTCCAAAAGTGACCCCACCGTCATCGATCGATCGCTACACCCCCCCCCCGTCGTCTCGCGCGAGACGTAGACATCGCTTGTGACACGACACCGCCCAGCCGCCCGCCTCGCGCGTCCGTCCCCCTCGGTCTCGGTCGATTCCCATCCATTCACCCTTCGTGACTCAACACACGGGGGCACTCCCAACCACCACCCCACCCCGCGCGCGCAACACCCATCATCATCACACGCGCGCGCGCTCGCTCGACATGTCCGCCGAGTGCGAGCGCGAGCGTCTGCTCGATGAAAACGCGTCATCCTCGCGCGAATCGCGCGCGAATCGCGTCCGCGTCGCCCTCATCGCCACCGCCGTCGCCGTGTTCGGTCTCGCGGGATCGTACAGCGCCTCGCGCGCGGCGCGCACGTCGCAATCCGCGCTGTCGACGCCCGTCTACGTCATCTCGGACGAACGACCGGGACGGGACGCGGACGTCGCGAAGGTAACGGTCGATCGGGCGGTGTCGTACCTGATGAAGTATCGAGGGGCGAGCGAGGCGACGGCGAGAGGGACGTTGCGGGCGTCGCCGGCGGTGTTTCCGGCGGATTGGCCGACGACGTTAAACTTGGCGACGACGTACGCGAACTTTTATCGAGACGGTGGGTGCTGTCAAGACGCGGCGGTGGAGTCGAAATATCCGTTCGAGACGGTCAAGTCGTCGGAGAAGGCGAACCGGTGCGACGGATTTTTTTGTCAAGACGGTTTGCGACACCACTTGGGATGCTTCCTGTCGCACTTGGGGGCGTGGGAAATGGCCATGCGAGACGGAGCGCAAACGTTTGTCGTGTGGGAATCGGATGCGATGAATTTGGCCTCCGTCAACGTGTTGGATTACGACGACCTCGCGCAGAGATTACCGGCGGATGCGGACATGGTGTGGATGCACAACCACCGTGGAGGATCCGGTCCGTTTGTGATGAAGTTTCCGAGCAAGGCGACGGGAAAATGGACGGGCGGGGAATTCGTAGAGACTAATAACGCGTCGTCGAGCGTGTACCTGTATCGTTTCAACAAGAGATCGGGTTGGGCCGGGTCTTCGAACATCATGTGGACGAGACGAGGCCTCGCCAAGGTGCGAGATTTCATCAAAGAGCACGGAGGCGACATGATCGACGCGTGGCTCGTGTCACAGTGCCTCAAGCGATGTGAACATCACAATTGCTTGAACTTGGTGTGTTACGACGCCCAGACGACGCCCATCAAGAAAGAACATATCGGCGGTTTCATTCCGGGTTGGTACGAGGAGGACGGCGTGGACAGAGCCGTCGACCCGTGGATGTACCTCCCCCTCGACGTCGACCACCTCAGATACAACCAACTCGGGTGCGAACGCGGCGCGCAAGACTTCATCGAAAACGGTGCGTATTTCCCCATCGGTTTCGAGGCTGAGGATGAAAAATTCGAGGAAACGGTCGAGGGCCAACTCTCCTACCAAGCCGCCGTCCAAGCCGGCGTCAATCCCTGCGCCACCGCCTTGCCCTTGCGCCGACCCACATCCATGGCCGTCGCCTCCGCCGAGGCCACCTTATCTCTCGCCGAGCGCATACAGGGCGACGGGTCCTTTTCATCCATGAATCACGACGCCGAGTTTCTTCGCGCGCGCGCGCTCGAGCGACAACGTCTCGTCGAGCAGAGACAAGCCGAGCAGAGAGCCGAGCGCGTCTCCGCGCGACGCGCGCGACGAGGCACGACCGACGATCACGACGACGAGACGGAGAAGAAAAACACACAGAAAACCGACTGAGCGCGCCTCGCTCGCGCACACGCCACCTCGTAATGTAATCGAATGCACCAAAGGCTTCCAATCCACCAACCGTTCCCTCATCGCGCGCCGCGCGCGGCGACGAACGCCGCGATGCGCGTCGTCGACGTCAGTCCTCGCGCGATGTCACCGTCGACGTCGTCTCCGTCGACGTCCTCGACCGCGCGCGCGAGAGCGCGCGCATCGTCGCGACCGAGCGCGCGATGTCACCGTCGACGTCACGCGCCACCGTCGACGTCTCGACCGTGCGCGCGCGCGCGCGCGCTCGCGAACGACGTCGATCCCGAGGCGGTGCAGACGTGGCAGCTCTGGTTCGGTTTCTTCGCCGGGCTCTCCCCGGTCGTCATCGCGGCGTGGGAGTTTTGGAAGCGCGCGCGGATTCAGCGCGGATGCGCGCGATGCGCGGGATCGGGACTCGTCGTCGTCGGCGTCGGGGACGAGAAGAGAAAGGTCAAGTGCGCGTCGTGCGGTGGGTTTTTACCCTTTGAGAGTTGGTCTCGTTTCTTCTCGAGCGATCCCGGGAACGGGGGACGACTTCGCGCGCCTCGCGGGCAGACGCGCGTCTTCTACGACGTCGACGCGAGCGTCGAGGCGAGTCGACGCGCCGTCGACGACGATGAATAGTAAAGAATAGTAGCGTCGCGGTGGTCGGTTTTGTGGTGAACGAAAATCGAGCGCGCGAGTCTCGCGCGAGTCGCGCGTCGGTCCCGTCCCGGCGTCCCGGTTTCGTCTCGCGCGCTTTTTGCTCTTCGGTCCAGACTCGCGCGCGCGCGCGCGCCCGCCCTTCGTCCGCGCGCCATGCGCGCCGCGCTCTCGCGCGCGACGCATCCACTGCGTCGCCGCGTCTCCCCGACCGGTCGAGCGCGCGCCCGCGCGGCGAGAAGACGCGCGAGCCCGGAATCACCGCCGCCGGTTCCCGACACGCGCGAAGTCGGCGCGCTGGCCGACGCCGCGCGTGCGTACCCGCGCGCGACGGACGGACGCGTCGCGCTGAAAGGCATGCGTCGAGAGGAACTCGCGGATTGGCTCGAATCGGTCGGTGAGAAGCGCTCGAGGGTGGATTCGTTGTTTCGAGTCATGTACAGGGAGACGGCGACGAACGCCGACGTCGGCGACACGGAGACGTTCGGCGCGAAATTTAAGGCGAGATTGCTCGAAAAAGCCAGCATGGACGGTGATTTAAAGATACTCGACACGCGCGTCGCGACGGATGGGACGAGAAAGGTGACGTACGAGCTCGTGGGAGAGGGCGGCGGCGTGGTGGAGAGCGTGTTGATTCCCGCGTTGAGGGAAAACGGGCGAACGACGGTGTGCGTGAGCAGTCAGTTGGGATGCGCGATGAATTGTCAGTTTTGTTACACGGCCAAGATGGGTCTGCGGAAGAATTTAACCGCGGCGCAGATCGTGGAACAGGTGGTGCACGCGAGGCGAATGGTGGGCGCGAATGAGGTGAGCAACGTCGTCTTCATGGGCATGGGCGAACCGTTGCACAACGCGGACGAGGTGCTCCGGGCGTGCGACATTTTATTGGATGAGAAAGGGTTAGGGTTCAGTCGGAATAAGGTCACCGTGAGCACGAGCGGGCTCGTGCCGCAGATGGAGCGGTTTTTACGCGAGAGCGAGGCTTCGTTGGCGGTGTCGCTCAACGCGACGACGGATTACATTCGCAACTGGATCATGCCCATCAATCGTAAATATAATCTGGAGGCGCTGCTCGGGTTGCTTCGGCGCGAATTCCCCAGGGTCAAGCTCGGGAGACACCAGAGACAGGTGTTTTTCGAGTACATCATGCTCGAGGGCGTCAACGACAGCGACGAGGACGCGGATCGTCTCGTCGAGATCTCTCGCGACGTGCCGTGCAAAATCAATCTCATCTACTTCAACACGCACGAAGGATCCGAGTTCAAGTGCAGCGATCAGGAGAGAATCAAGGCGTTCAGGCAGCGCATCAGCGACGCCGGCGTGACGTGCACGATTCGACAATCACGAGGCGACGAGGAAGCGTCCGCGTGCGGACAACTCGGAAATCCGGGCGACGCCGCGCTGTGGAAGCCGGCGCCGCCTCGCGCGCGAGACCCTCGAACGCGCGCGCGACGCCCGTGACGCGTTTGCCTCGACGATCGCACACCGGACGCGACCGGTACTGTAATCATCATTCATCATTCAGTGTGTAGTTCTCACGCACGGCGCGGCGAAGCGATCGCTTCCGAAGCGCCGCCTTCGGGTCCGGGTCCGCGGCTGAGAAGTGCAACGAGGGACACCCTCTCCATGACACCCGTATGGGTAAACAGTGAGATCATCGGGTCCGCGGCTGAAAAGTGACACGAGGGACACCCTCTCCATGACACCCGTATGGGTAAACAGTGAGATCATCAGCGCGGAGAAGATATTTTCTCCGACCGACCGGTCGGTCGGTCGGTCGGTCGGTCGGTCGGTCGGTCCGCCACTCCCCGCCGCCGACGCCGCGAACGCCGCGCGCCTCTCGCGCCGACGATGAAGACGACGACGACGACGACGTGCGATGAATCCACCGCGCTCTTACCCGATCCCTCCGCGAAGACGGCGCGTCGAGGCGTCACCACTCGCGTGGGCCTCGCGCTCGGGCTGTGCGCGGCGATCGCCCTCGCGTGGGCCACGGCCACGACGGAGGACGCGGACCCGAACGCGCCGATGGTGGCCGCGCCGCGGTTTTGGGCGACGGTGGACGTCGGTGATGGACGCGAACTCTCGGCGAGGGCGTACGCGGCGTTCCTGAAGAGGCGATTGGCGGAGGATGCGCTCTCGGAGGATGGGCTGACGACGGAAGCCGAGCTCGGCAACGAGACGCTCGCGGAGGACGAGGAGATGGAAGATGAGGACGTGGATGATGAGGACATGGAGAATGCCGAACTCGGATCTCGAGAAAATTCGCCGGAAATGGAGAGGTTGTTGGATCGAATCGCGGCCGACGAGTACGATTTGCGCCGACTCGAGGAGAGCGAGCTCGGAGCGTCGTCGCTCGGTGGTCGCAAGAAGACCAAGAAGACCAAGAAGAAAAAGAACGACGATGACGACGATGATGACGATGACGAATATTCCATCTCTGACGCTGCTGATGCCGCCAAGGAGGCGACCGGAATAGAGACTACCGGTGATTTCTGTTGGAAAGATTCGTACGGTCGAGGCGTCGGGACCATTCCGAGATCGTGTCCGCCGGGTAAAGAAACCATCGCTGGAGGACTCCTGTGCTACGACAAGTGCAGCAAGTTTGGCGATTTCAAGAGATTCGGGTATGATTGTCACCAAAAGTGCAAGTCTGGTTGGGCGGACCACGGTCTCTTGTGTTACCGATTCAAATCCACCTACGGTCGCGGCGTCGGTAGAATACCGCCTCTGCGGTGCAAGAAGAGATCTTGCAGGAAAATCTTTCGTAAGAAGATATGCGTTTGCAGGTCATTTAAATCGGAATGTCCCAGTGACAGAAGCGATAAATGTATCGGTCTGTGTTACCAAAAGTGCCGAAGCGGGTACGACAGAGCCGGATGCAACATCTGCGCGATGAACTGTAAGGCTCAAGGCTACGCCAGGGGCGCCGCGCCGAGCTGCCCCAAAAGAATGTACCTCTCACCGGGCGCTGAGGGAACGAAATGCGCGTCCAATAAAGAGAAGGACGCCGGCTTATGCTACAAACGGTGCCGAGATTCCTTCAACGGCGTCGGTCCCGTGTGTTGGGGTCAACCGCCGAGGGTGGACGGCAAGAGGTGGGTCGGCTGCGGCATGGGCGCCGCGGCGGACAAGGGCACGTGCGCGTCCACCATCATGGACCAGGTCACGGGACCACTGGAAGTCGCCGCGTGGGTAGCCTCCGGCGGCGCTTCGGGTGCCGCAAAGACCGCTGAGAAAATCGCGAAAATCAAATCTCAGCTGAAGGTCAACCTCAAGAACAAGGACGGAGCTGCCAAAAAGATCATGAGCGGTATCGCCGACGTCATCAAGGCGGCGAAAAAGAAGAGCGGTGATGCCGTCAAATCGTCTGCGAAAAAGGATTTAGACGAGGTACTCGACATGCTGGATACAGCGTCCGAATTGGCTACCGCCATTAGAACGCTTATGATTTGCAAAGGCGTCGACTGCTTTCGAACCGTCGCCGAACTCTTGGCCATCGTCGATCCCTCGGGCATCGCCGGTACCGCGGCCGCGTACGCGTATCCAAAGTGCGACAAAGTGTAACGTGTATGCGAAGGCTTCGAAGGACTGGTATGCAAAGCCGAACTGAATGATCCAGAAGAGTGAAGTGGAATGAAGATATCGTTAAGCGCATGGAAGGGGTGAATGATCCAGAGGACTGGAGCCCTTGCAGCGACTGCTTGTTTTACAAACACCTTAACGATGTCAATTTTGTACTTAACCAGAAGAATAATACAGTACGTGGAAACGATACTGTACTTTTTTAAAGTCCTTGTTTGGTTGTTTCATCACCGAAGAATGTCCTCTGGTGCCGTTTTCGAACGCGGAGTACGTTGTAGTTCGTAACTTAACAGTGCCGGTAAGAAATGTTGTAATTCCACTACTAGTGGTTTCTAAAATAATGTATGGGGATAAAATAATGAATTTAATTACATCCTCGTTTTGCCGCGCCGTCGCGCGGCACTCCGCGCCGCGCGCGCGTCCGGGCGACGCGGAGTCAACGGATCTTTCCACCTACCGCGGTTTCCGACCGTTTAAGTTTGAATTCCACGCGTGGGTGTTGACGGAACACGACCGTTGCGACGATCGCAGGATGTAATTTTTGGGGCTAGATTCCGTCGCGCATGTCGCGCCCTCGCGCGCGCCGAAGCGCGTCTCCGACCGTGTCGACGGCACGTAAAGGGTGTACGATACCTTCTCGACGATGTTCACCATCGCTAAGGGCCGTGGGAGCGGTTGCGTCCCTTGGGAAGGACGTGGGCGATGACTATGTACAAGTCGAGCGCGACGTCAAGGAAGTTGCGCTCTCTGGGCTCGCAAAGCAAGCGGTATGGCGCATTCGGACGAAAACATTCGCAAGGCGAGGGTCAGTGGACCTTTTAAGAAGACCGGACGCTATCGCACGTGTCAAATACCAGCACCAGCGTTCAAAGTTCACGTACACCTTCGCACGAGAAAACCTGAATCACAACGCCAGGCGGTAGCACCCGCAACGGGGGAGCGCGATTGGTCTCCGATTTTTTTCAGATTACACTGCTGGTAACGAAGAAACAATCGACTGCACTCTAGTCGACCGGGCGTTGGCGAATCCGTAGCTTTGTTTTGAGCGTGCGGTGTGTCAAGTGAGTGGCGTGTCTTCAGTGTCGAAACAGTCGCCAAGACGAACCTGTGCAAGGTACGTGTTTGAGACGCTCAGCACTTTCTAATTATCGTTTACAAACAACGCAACAATGATAGTATCGCCATCATGAGAAGATGACGTGAGAGTACGCGCGGAAACGATCAGTTTGACGAGGCGATTGGCGCAACGGTGGTCCGCTCGCCGAACACACAACACACACAAGAGAAAACGAAAACGGAAACGCACTCTGGATCCCAAGATGTCAGCAATACTCGATTCAAGGCCACCTCGTACGATTTGAATTCATCGCGATGCTCAGGAATGCCTGCAAGAGACCATCTCGCCGGAGAACGCGTTACGAGACTCAAACCTGTGAAGTTGACGAGAGCAAAGCGAATTTCTCTGCCCCCATACCCGAACGCCAAGCTCTCGCGAAACAATCGCAAAGAGGTCGATAGACCGATAAATGAAGAAACCATTCATTATTATTGCGTGCAAAGACGTTACGGTTCAAAAGATCGCGCCAAACGTCGACTGAGGTCGGTAGAAGCCAACATTGTGCGATCAACGTGCCTCGCCGCTGGAATTTGGTTGTAACCTATAACGGGATAGGACAACACGTGAACCGGCCGAACGCAAGCTCAAAGTGTACGTATAGATGTAAAATAGAATTTTTAAGTTTACTGCGAAATTCCAGCGCGCTTCGCATCCGGGCGACGTCGATACGTTCGCGCAAACTTTGTAATTCTAGACCCTGAGCACCTTGAAAATCAGCCGATCACCATTTTCATTATTTTTGCAAAAAATTACATGCATGATGCATGAATTTGTCGCGCATGGCGTGGACGCGATACTGAACGAAACGCGACGAGCCGGGCGGCGTTTGAAAGGTCTTGAAGTGTAAAAAAATATATCCGCGGCTCGCAGCTAACGGCGCGCGCGTCGCGACGCGAGAGGCGCGCGAAGGTAAAAAATTACATATTTTACCGTTTTTTTCGAAATCACGTGTACAGTACCTATGTACAGTGTAGACATTAAATATTACAGGGTACAGTAATTTACGCGCGACGAGACGACGATTGTCACTCGTCCCCGAACAAACCGCCTCGTTCAAACTCACGCTGCGATGCGTTTCTCAGCATGCGTGCAGCCTCCTCTTGTTCGTTTGCCTCGGCGAGTTCGAGGGCGGTACCACTCGACGAACGGTGAATCTTACTCTCCGACGCGCTGTGACGAATGTTCGCGCCGCTCTCCAACAGAGCGCTCAGCGACGAATTCGACCCGTTCGCCGCCGCGACGTGTAACGACGTGTACCCACCCTTCATCTGGCCGTGCACGCACGATCCGAGACGAACGAGTAATTTCACCATCGCGCCGAGACCCGCGTGCGAGGCGACGTGTAACGCCGTGCACCCGTGCTTATTCTTCGCGTCCACGTCGACGCCCTCCCACTCGCCCAAGAGCTCCACCGCGTCCATCTCATCCGCGCGCGCCGCCTCGTGCAGCGCGGTGTCGCCCTGCTTATCCGACTTATTCACGTCCGCGCCGCGCTCGAGTAACAATCGACAGACGTCCACGTGGCCCCACTGCGCCGCCGTCATCAACGCCGTCGACCCTCGTTCGTCGCACTCGTCGACGTTCGCCCCCATGTCGAGCAACGCCTTCACCGTCTCCAACTCTCCGTCTTCGCACGCGCTGTGCAGAGGCGTCGCTAAATCGTGCTGTTCGGCGCGTTAAACATAAACCAGTCGCGTCTCGCTCGTCAGTCGTCTCGTCTCGACGCGTCTCGCGCGTTCGCGACCTCGAGTCTCGACCTCGAGTCTCGACCTCGACCCATCTTGTCCCCGCCGCGTCCCGACCCTCTCCCCCACCCCTCTCGCGCGCGCGTCGTCGAGCGTACCTTCGGCCCCAACCGAACAAAATCGTCCAGTTCCTTCTTGAGCGCGTTCTTCGTCCTCGCCGCGCGTTCGCGTTCGTTGCGCATGTGCGCGGCGTGGCGCCGCAGCGCCTCTTCGCTCAATTTGTGCGCGCTCATCTCTCTCGACGTCTCGCGCGCGTCGACGCGCGCGTCCCGTCGCCCGCGACGGTCGATTCGACGGCCCGCGTCGTGCGTCGCGCGTTTCACCGCTCGCGCGCGCGCGTTTCGTCCGCTCGCGCGCGTCGGCGTGTGGGGCACCCCACGGGCCGTGTCCAATGAAAATGAGCTCGCGCGACAGACGCCGCCGCCGCGCGCGCGCGCGGGCGCACATCGACGCTCGTCGACGATGGCATAGCGAGAAACCGCGCGTTGAACGGTCTCGCGCGTCGACATGGGAGTGAAAGGGCTGTGGTCGCTCCTCGAGCCCACGGGGCGCGCGACCGATTGCGAATCGCTTCGGGGCAAACGCGTCGCGGTCGACGCCTCCATCTGGTTGGTGCAATTCATCAAGGCGATGCGAGACGATCGAGGGGAGATGATTCCGGACGCGCACGTGCGGGGATTCTTCAGACGGACGTGTCGATTGTTGCATCACGGCGTGTCGCCGGTGTTTGTGTTCGACGGAGCGACGCCGGCGTTGAAGCGACGAACGACGGCGACGAGACGACGGATGCGCGACGAGAGCGCGGCCAAGGTGAGAAAGGCTGCGGAGAAAGTGTTGTTGAACGCATTGAAACAAAAGGCGCTGCGCGATGGGGTTCAGGGGGGTGGGGAGACGGTGGCGAAAGAGAACGACGCGCTGTTCGAGGAATTCGCCTTTGCGGGCGAGACGCGCGCGACGAAGACGAAGGACGACGATGACGACGGCGAGTGGCAAGAGGATTGGGTCTCGGATGAATACGAGGAGGAGGAGGAGGAGGAGGAGGAGGAGGCGCTCGATCTCTTCGTGCCGGACGGTGAATTCGTAGATCCCGAAGTGTTGAGCGCGTTGCCGCCCTCTGTTCGTTTGGAAGTCATCGGAAAGATGCGAGACAAACGCATGGCGGATAATCGCGAACACTTCGCCGCCGCGTCCGGAAAAATGCAAGATTTTAGCGCGTTACAGTTACAAACTTACCTCAAGGGCACGAAAATCAAGCGACAGATTGACGAGGTGATGCAACGCGCCGACGTCGACGATCCCATGACGGCGAAACGCGTCGCCGCCAGAGACAACAGAGATTTCATCTTCGCCGGTCCGTCGTGCAACGCCGATCCAGCGCGCGGGACCGATCGTCTCGCGTTACCCGCGCCGTCGGGCGTGTCGAATCTCAAGACTGGTCTGTTCGCGGAGAATCAATTCGCGACGACGCGTTCGGGACGCGCGCGGCTTCAGACGACGCTCGGCGCGCCCCAGGAACAATTCTTGGTGACCAATCTCCACCCGACGCTGCCGACGCCGTCCGTCGCGAAATCCGTCGCAGAGACACCGATCACGCTTGAAGACGAAAAGTCCACGCTCGATCTACAGATCACGTTCACGACGGAGAACATCAAAGCCGCGGCGAGAGATCCGCTCTTCGCCGCCGCCGAAGGCGCCGCCGAACCGGAAGAAGCCGCCGCCGCCGACGAAGAGTGGGAAGACGTCGACGCCGACGAAAAGAACGCAACACCGACGCCGTCTCCCGCGAAAAACCGCGCGCTCGCGTCCCCGCGTCCGTCACTGACCGACGTCGTCTCCCCCGAGAGCGCCGACGAGCCTTCGCCCGGGGGCGGGACGCCAAAGTCTACGCGGTTACGCCGCGGCGCCGTGTATTCGCTCAGTCACGGGTTTCTCAAGGGTCGAAGTCTCGGTGGATGGGACGAGGAAGACGAGCGCGCGGACGACGAGGACGCGATCGAGGTCGAGGGCGAGGACGACGTGGACGCGGCGATCGCGCTCGCCGCGCGACGGGACGAGCGGGACGCGGCGAAGACGACGACGACGGCGAAGGACGAGGAGGGTGAAGAGATGAATGATGATTTACGCGCGGCGATCGCGATGAGTCTCGCGACCGCGGCGCCGGATCCTGCGGTCGAGGAGACGACGACGGTGGAGGCGATTCCTCGGGAAGACGAATCGGCGCGCGAAGTCGAAAAAGTCGAAACCGAAGCGCCGCCGGCGACGAAACCGACGGAACGCACCATCGACGAACGCGCGCACGTCATCGCCGGCGACGTCGGCGATGACGACGACGACGATTGGTGCGCCGCCGCGCGCGAGGCGGATCGTCTCGCCGAACGTGCGCGCATGGAAAAGCTATTACGCGAGGCGGAGGAGGAACAGGCGCGATTGACACACGAAATCCGCCAGGCAAAACAGGGCGCCGAACACGTCACCGACGATATGTACCGCGAGGTGCAGGAGCTCCTCACCCTCTTTGGTATTCCTTACATCATCGCGCCGCAGGAGGCTGAGGCGCAGTGCGCGTACCTCGACCGGGCGAACCTCGTCGACGCCGTCATCACCGACGACAGCGACGTCTTTCTCTTTGGCGCGTCGACGGTGTACAGAAACTTTTTCGCCGATAAAAAGTACTGCGAGATGTACTCGTCCGATCGAATCAAGAAGGAACTCGGTTTGGATCGCGATCGGTTCATTCAGCTCGCTTTGCTCCTGGGGAGCGATTACACCGAGGGCGTCGTCGGCGTCGGCGTCGTCAACGCTTTGGAAATCGTCAGCGCGTTTAGAGGCGACGTGTTCGAGGCGAGTCGAGCGTTTCGCGAGTGGATCGATTTAGAGGAATTAACCATGGTACCGGATCACCTGTTACCGTCGCCGTCGTCCAAAGCGCGCGCGGAGGCGACGGACGACGCCCTCGCCGTGGCGTTCAAGGAGAAGCACCGCTCGCTGAAGAAGAGTTGGGACGTCCCCGCGACGTTTCCGTCCCGAGAGGTCATCAAGGCGTATCAACACCCGTCCGTGGACGCGAGCGAGGAGACGTTCGAGTGGGGAAAACCCGATCTCGACATGCTCAGACTGTTTTGCATCAAGAAGTTCGCGTGGACGAGGGCCGAGTCGGATCAAATATTGGTGCCGATGATGAAGTCGTGGTCCAAGCGAGACGCGCAGCGAAGAATCGATAGTTTCTTTCAAGCCTCGCACGCGGTCGGTGGACGCGTGGCTAAATTTCGATCGAAGAGATTGGGAGACGCGGTGGCGAGGCTCACGAACGACGCGACGGAGGCGGCGAAGATGGTGCTCAAACGTCCCCGCGAGACGGCGTTTCGGGACGTATTGACCGAGAGCGACGCCGACGAACGCGCGCCTCGGCTCGAGGACGACGACGACGAGGCGGAGGCCATGGCCGAGTTAGATCTCTCGTAGTACTCCTCCGACGCGAAATCACCCGTCAAAACGAAACCCGAACCCAAACCGAAGAGACGGGCGCCGACGAGGAAGAGGAGCGCCGGAAAAGCGCCCGCCGAGCGAAAAAAATAAACTCGACGACGACGACGACGACACCAGTAGCACTAGCGGTACAAGACGAACGAGCGCACGAACGCGAAAGAAAACAACGCATCGCCAATGCGCGTGTAGTATTAAAACGAATGTAGTACGTACCGTAGCGTCGTACCCCGACCGACGACCCGAGACGCGCCGACGCTCGCCCTCGCCCTCGCCCGTCTTCTCACCCGCTCGCCGCGAGCACCGCGCTCATCGCGATGAATCCCCCGATCAACGCGTACGTCGCGTAATCCACCGCGCTCTTCGCCTTGGCCGCGCTTCCGAAGACGCGTCCCTCGTTGAGCGAGTTGACGACGCCGTCGCCCTTCGGTCCCTGAAACATGATCAACGCCACCGTCGCCGCTCCCAACGCCGCGCGCGCCGTCTCGAATCCACCGTTCGCGCTCGCGATCGTCGCCACGACGTCCCCGTCGAAAGCGCGCGCGCGTCCCTCCCTCGCGCGCGTCGCGCGCGTCGAGCGCGCCGGGACCACGAAACCCGCGGCACCTCTCTCTCGCGCGCTCGCGCGCGACGCGCCGACGCGCGAACGCACCGCGCGCACCGCGCGCGAGAGCGTCATCGCGTCCATCGTCACCGCGTCCCTTTCGCGCGAGTTCACCGCGCGCGCGCGCGTCGGCGTCTCCGGGACGATTCTCGCGTGCCCTCGATGATTCATTCGCACACGACGACGCGCGCGACGGTCGCGATGTTCGTCTCGAGTTCGACGACGACGACGACGATGACGACGCGCCTCGCCCGCGTCTCGCGCGAGACCGCGCGCGGCGTCGCGACGCGTCGAGGGCGTTCGATTCATTCTCGCGGGTCGGTCTCGGTCGTGGCGAAGAAGAAAGACGAGAAGAGCGACGGGGACGAATCCCCGCGCGGATTCCCACTGAAAAAAGGCCCCGGCGGTCCCGGTCGCGGTCCCGGCGCGGCGCCGTTGCGCATGGAGACGGACGAACAGCGCAGGTTCGGGTACGGCGGCGACGGCGTCCCGCCGGGCGGCGGCGGCGGCGACGACGACGACGAGGAGGCGTGGGACGACGGGTGGAATCCCGGAGGCGAGGGCCAACCGAGCGCGTGGGGGTTGATCATCTTACTCGTCGTCGGCGCGTGGGCGCTGTGGGAGTATAAGCGACCGGGGGGGTCGTTGAATCCGGAGACGAAGAGACGCGCGGCGCGGCGGCGATACGAGCGCGCGTTCAGAGCCAAGTACGGGTACCTTCCGGGCGAACGTCCGCCGTCGCCGAGCGGTGGGACGGGATCCATCAGTGGATTGGATTAAAACGAACCGATCGCCACCGCGCGGGTGGTTTTTTTTTGTCGATGCGCGGTGTAAAAATGGTTTAAAAATAAAACGCCGCCGAGACGCCCGCAGACGTCGCCGCGATCGAATGTTCCCGTCGAGCGCGCCGAAGAAACCCGCGTCGGCGCTTCCCTCGAGCGCGCCCGAACGACCGAACGCACCGCCCTCGCCCGCGTCGTCGACCGACGAGCGTCCACCGCGCGTGGAATACGACGTCGACGAGGCTGAGCGCGCGCGCGAGAATTTTCGTTTACAAGGGAAAGCCGGGTACGAGCGCGTCCTCGCGGGACTCGGGCGCGAGCGGCAATCGCTTCGAGAGACTCGACAGTACCTCTTCGGTCGTTTGCTCAATCTTCAACTCGAGGAGGCGGTGCTCAGGGATCATCTGAACGAACGAGTGAACGAGGGGCGCCGCGATGCCGCCGGCGCCGACGCGCGTGAGATGGAAACGAGGCAAGAGACGGGTCGCCCATCGACATAAACGACCGGACCAGTTGATCGATGAACTCGTTCGGGATCACTGTGGGATGTGGGGGACGCACGCGCGAGGGCAGGTGTGGATCGGGGCCACGAGGCGACAGGCGTATCTGTTGGAACAGACGTGTCTGGGTCGGCGCGCGCGAGGAGGCGCGGAACGGGGCGTGCCGTTGACGCCGAATGGGACCGGAATCGAACTGGTCGTGCGGGTGTGCTGCGAAGACGCGTATTACATGTGCGCGATACTCGGCGTGTTGCGCGTGAGCGAGGCGGTGGAGGGGAGAGAGATGGAGGTGCGACTCGGGACGGGCGCGCGCGAGATGGACGCGCGCGCGCTGTGGAAGAAATTTCGACGCGAGTGTGGGCACGCGTTCGCGATGAAATGTGCGGCGACGATACACTTTCGACTCACGGGATGGTTACCGAGGAGTGGGTTACAGTACGGGGCGGATTTCGTGCTGTATCAGCGTCATCCCGCGCTCGTGCACAGCGACTCGACGGTGACCTTGGTGCCGGACGCCGCGGCGAGAGAGTCCTTTAAAGTCGACGCCGCCGCCAACAGAGACGTCGCGTTCGCGCACGGATGGCCGGATTGGCCGGACGTGCAGGCAACGTCGAGATTGGCGGTGCAAGTGAATAAAAAATTCATCGAGGCGCACATCTCCGCGCCGAAAAATGTAGATTGGGACGACCCGTCGTGTCTCTCGCACGTGTGGGTCAACGAAACGTCGGTGGCACGATTCAACGCGTTGCGACACTTGGACGCGTACGAGTCAAAGTGAATGAATTTTTAATGAAACTATGTACAGTTACACGTGTGTTTTAATCGATGAATGACGAACGTGCTCTAGCGGTCCACCGCCACGGTGTCGTCGACGGCGGAGAAGTTTTTGTAAAACGCGGTGAAGTGGCGAAAGCAAATATCGATGTCCTCGGTGCCGCACATCTCGCGCACCGAGTGCATGCTGAGCTGCGGGATGCCCACGTCCACGGTTCGTATGCCCACGCCCGCGGCGATGATCGGACCGATGGTGGATCCGCACCCCATGTCGTTGCGAACGACGAAATCTTGCGTGGGGACGTTTTCCATCTTGGCGCACTCGCGAAAGAGGTACGCCGTCACCGCCGTCGTCGCGTAGCGTTGATTGGCGTTGTGTTTGACCACCATGCCCTTGTGCATCTTCGGTTGGTGGTTATCCTCGTGTTTGTCCATGTAGTTGGGGTGGAGCGCGTGCGCCATGTCCGCGCTGACGAGGAACGAGTTGCGCACCGTGCGTTCGATTAATCCCTCGCCGCCGGCGTTCGGGAATGATTTACTCAGCGCGGCGGCGGCGCGTTTGATGGAGTCAAACATCATCGGCGACGCGCCTCCGTAAAAGGAGGAACTACCGACCTCTTCGTTATCGAACAGCGCGACCATTTGCACGCCCTTTTGCTCGGCGAGCGCGTCGTCGCTCGTCGCCTCAATGAGTGCGCGCACGCCGCAATAACTCGACGCTAAATTATCCAAACGACCCGAAAAGATGAACTCGCGCGCCGCGCCGCCGATCACCGACGGGTGCGTGTCGCATACATTTAATTCAAAATCCTTGATATCTTCATGCGCGCACCCGAGCTCTTCCGCGAGCACGGCGAGCAATAACGCGTGATGCGCGCCCGACGCCGACGACACCTCGCCCTCCAACTCGCCCTTGATGGCGGTGGCCAAGATTGGCGCGAAATTGGTCTCCGTGTTCGGCTTGAACCCGTTCGTAGATATCTCACGATCGAGATGAATCGCGAGCGTCGGAATGCGAATGATCGGTCGATCGATGCGCACTAATTCGTGCGTCAACGCGTCCCCGCGTTTCACCAGGACGCGTCCCGCCACGCTCAAATCCCGATCGAACCACGTGTGCCACAAACCTCCACCGTACGTCTGCACCCCCACCTGCTTGAATCCACCCTTTTCAATCTTCGTCACCGGTTTCAATTTCGGACACGGACTGTCCGTGTGCGCGGCGACGACGTTGAACCCGTTTCCGGGCTCGTACGCGCCTCCGACGGCGAACGCCACCAACGCGCTCGCGTTTCGAGTCACGTAATACTTCCCATTCCTGCGCAAATCTCCCCACTCCGCCGTCTCACTGATTCGCTCGTACCCGGCGTTTTCGAGCATCTCCACCGCCGCCTCCGTGGCGTGCCACGCGGTCCAGGAATCGTTCAAATACTCGACCAAGTCGCTCGCCGTCGCGCCCGCGCCCGCGCCCGCGCCCGCGCCCGCGCCCGCGCGCGTCGTCGTCGACACCGATCGACCCGCGCTCGACCACGACCCGCGCGAGACCGCGACGACACCGCGCGACGCGCCGCGACGACGCGTCCCCGCGTTCCCGCTCGCCGAGGCGACGACGCGGATTCGATTCGAGGTTTGGGCCGGTGATGATGATGACGCCGACGATGACGCGGCGCGCGTCGTCGTCGCGAGCGCGAATCGCCGCGTCGTCGTCGTCGCGCGCACGGCGACGCGCGCGAGCGTCGTCGCGATGCGCGGAATCGACGCGCGAGACATGTCGCGTCCGCGTGTGACGACGAATTGAGGTGAAAAACCTGAAGTCCCGAGGGCGACGGGGACGGCGTTACAACGGCGCGAGGAACTCGCGAGACTTTTCGATGGATCGAGGCGACGACGACGCGTTCGGAACGAACGTCGATCGTTCATTGCTCGGGACGAGACGCCGTGGTCTGGGAATCGCTGATGAAGATCATGTCGCCGTCTTTGAGTTTCGTCGTCGGCGGTACCATGACCATGTTGACGTTGACGGAGGCGCCGCTCTTCGCGCGCGCCTGGACGTCGTCGGCGGTCTCGCGGTCGGGCGCGGAATCGCGCGTCGTCGTTTCGGTCAGAGTGTTCGAACGTCTGAAGTCACCGCGCGCGCGAGCGTTGGGAAGCATGTCGGCGAGCTCGGCGACGGTGGAGCCTCGCTTGACGCTCAACACCTCGGGCGAGTCGTCGGCGTCGTTCCACGTGATCACCATGACGCCGTCCTCGACGTCCACGCTCGGGTTTTTCGTCGAATTTGGATTTCGCAGGGCGACCTCGGCCTCGAGTTTCGCCGCCTCCTCCGTCTGGAAGATGCCGCGCCCGGGTTTGGCCTCCGCCGTCCTGGCCGCCATGAGAATGCCGAGCGACGGCGCCTCGACGTCGCCGGAACGCCACGACGCCTCGCGCGCGGCGTCTTTTTTACGCATGGCGACGGCGCGTCGACGTTTTTGAATCTCCGCCGCCGCGGCGGACCAGTTACCGAGCGAGGTTTCCGCCTTTTCGTCGCTGGATTCGTCGTTGAAAAAGGTCCCCGCCACGGTTTGCAATTGGCGAATGCGCGCGTCGATGTCGTCGACGTCCTCCTCCCAAGACTCGTCCTCGATCACGTCGTCGAGGGGATTGACGAGCTCGGCGGTGACGCGCGTCTTGTGGCCGAGGTTGTCCACGCGGTGCCAACGCTGGTCGACGCAGTAGCAAAACTCGGAGATGAAGAATTCGCTCGTGCCCTGACGCGCGCTGGTGAGTCTGGACGCGCGCACGATGTCCATGAGCTTTGTGTGATTATCTCCCGCCATCCACGCCGTGACGTCGCTCCAACGACTTTGCATCGGTTCAGCGACGAGCATGCGCGAACCCGCGGATTCAATGACGACGCCGCAGCTGCGACGACCGCCGGAGACGAGCTGCACGCCGGCGCCGACTTCGGGAACGTCATCCGTCTGCGCGGCGTCTTGGTACGATTTGGACGCAAACTTTCGTTTACCCTTGTACATCCACTGCGCGGCGATGCCGAACTCGGCGGCGTTGTGCATGGCGAGCGTACGCACCTGTACCTCGAGCGGGGCCCCGTCCGGGCCGTCGACGGCGGTGTGCAGAGAGCGATAGCCGGACGTCTTCGGATTGGTGATGTAGTCGTCGTACTCGCCCTCGATGGGACGATACAGCTTGTGAATCAAGTCAGTCAACTCGTAGCACCCGTCGATCTCTCGCTCCGTGCCCGTCTCCGACGTCGACGCTTCACCGACGACGATGCGCATGGCGCGAGCGTCGCAAATGCGATTGAACGGAAGATTTTTTCGCTTCATCTTCAGGTGCGTGCTGTACGCGCTCTTCAGACGCGACGAGACGGAGATGTTCAAGGAGCCGTTGTATCCATCGATGAGAAGTTCGTTCCAGAGACTGCCGCGAACTCTGTCGAGCGTATTCAACGACGAGACGAGACTCGCGGGCAAGTGATCCAAATTCTCGTACTGCAGAGAGTTACCTTGCTGCGTGGACAACCAATCGAAAGACGGAACACTCGCCAGGCGCTTTTTAACGTCGACTTGCCATGGCTCGTACATGGACGCCAGAGAAGCGTCGCCGTAAAACGCATCCTTGTCCTCTATCGTCGTCGTCGTCTTCGACGCGTCGTCCGCGTTCGACGCGTCGAACGTGGAGAAAGGCCACCATCGGCTGACCGCATCTGTCGTCTCCTGCGCAGGCTCCGCCGGTCTCCACGCGTCATCTCGCGCCGCGATGATGGCGTCGTAATTCTCAGGTTCGAGAACTGCGAAACACAAATCCTCAAGTTCCGATTTGATGGCCCACATGCCGAGCTTCTCAGAGAGCGAACACCACACGCTCAGCGTCTCGCTCGCGATGACGCGCACCTTTTTCTCGTTTGAAATCGCGTAAATGGTTCGCATATTGTGCAAGCGATCGGCAATCTTGATCAAAAACACCCTCGGATCGCGAATAATGAGTAATAAAATATTGCGAAGCTGCGACAAGTCGTCTTCACAGAGTTTCGACTTGACTTCTCCGTCCATCATATCGCGTCGGCGTCGGCGTATGACCTCGTTCATCTGACCGACTCGACTGACTTGGACGACTAAATCAAAAATACGCGCCCCGAACGCAGCCTTGAGCGCTTCTTCGGTGCACGGAGTGTCGTCCAAGACGTCATGTAATAGACACGCGCACATGGCGTCTCGACTTTTCGGTCCGTTGGACGGTAACGTCGCCGCGAGAATCTTCGCGCTCTCCACGCAGTGCTTCACGTACAGTTCCCCATTCTTCCGTCTCTGTCCCGCGTGCCACGTCGCCGCGAACGCCAACGCTCGCAAGACCTCGGGTTCATCGAAGATTGGATACCTCGACACGTCCACGCCGTGCAGGGTGGTATTTCGCCGCTTCTTCCCTTTCGTCCCGCCCCGTCCCGACGTCCCCGCGCCCGCGTCCCCGCGTCCCGCGCTCTCCTCCTCGTCCTCGTCCTCCGATCCGAACACTCGACGCTTCCACGCCTTCTCCCACATAAACGACGTCATGAACGTCGCGAACGCGCTCGCCGCGACCGCCACCGCCACCTCCCCCGCGTCGTTCCCCAACAACGCCTCGCGTTCCCTCCCGCCGACGGCGCGCGCCGCCGTCGCCACCGCCTCCGCGTCCAGCGCACCGAGGACCGATTCCACCCCGTGCGCGCGCGCGACGACACCCTCTCTCCGTCTCCCCCGCGTCGTCGTCGTCCCGCGTCGTCGTCGTCGTCGTCGTCCCGCGTCGTCGTCGTCGTCGTCGTCGTTCCCTTCCCACGCGCGCGGCGCCCGCCCTTCCCGCGCGCGCGCCGATCGCCCTCGCGCGCGCCCGACGCGCGCGCGGGTAGCGGACGTCGCCGTCGTCGTCCCGCGCGTCGCGCGCGCGCGCGTCGTCATCCCAGTCAGCCGTCGACTCGCGTCGCGCGCCCGAATGAATCTCCAGCGAATGAAATGAAATGATTCGCGCGAATCTTTCCCATTTTTGACGAGTCATGACTCGTCATGAGTGACTCGCCACCGAGACTCGTCCGAATCACCCACCCCATCCGCGTCATCGCGCGCCGCGAGTCCTCGCGCGAACGCCGCGCGTTTTCCTCGCGCGCGGTCCACGCGGGTTCGTCCGCGTCTCCTCGGGGGATCTCGAACGCGTTCGAAGCGCGCGCGAGGGAGACGCGTCGACGGAGGAGAGGTTTCCGAAGGCTCGTGTAACGACCATGGCGCCGAATCATCGTCATCGCGAAGACGACGACGCCGCGGGTCTGACGCGATTCCGCGGCGATTTCGAACGAACGATCGAGTCGTTGCGTCTGTCTCGAAACATGTCCACGCGCGCGTCCGCGGCAGCGCTGCGACGGTTGGTCGCGTCGGGCGGATTGCGGTACGACGACGTCGAGCGGCGGCCGGCGCGATTTTTCGAGGCGCATCGCGCGTTGGCGCGCGCCACGGCGACGACGCTCGGACCTGGGTTTTGGATTCGGTTTACGGTGACGTATAATTTGTGTTTCGGTACGGTGCAGGCGTTGGGGACGCGAGAGCATCGACGAAGAGCGAGAGAGGCGCGCGCGAGGGGCGCGCTCGGATGTTTTTGTCTGACGGAGCGACTGGCGGGCGTGAATAGCGGACTCGTGGTGAACACGACGGCGACGTGGGATCAGGGGAGGCAGACGTTCGTGATCGAGAGCGGTGGAGAGGGTGGGACGAAGAATTGGATCTCGAACGGGTTTCGAGCGGATTCGGCGGTGGTGGTGGCGAATTTAATCGTCGGCGGCGAGGCGAAAGGACCTCACGGATTTTACGTGGAATTGAGACGGGGCGTCGGGAAGCGGTTGGCGAGAGGGATCACGATGGGGGACATGGGCACGAAGACGACGGCGAATGATTTGGATAATTTTTGGATCCGGTTCGACGGGTTCGAGGCGCCGAGGGAATCGCTGTTGTCGAAATACGGAGGCGTGAATTTCGAGACGGGCGAGTACGAAAAGAAGAGCGGCGGCGCGTCGACGATGGACATGATCGGTCAGAGGTTATATACCGGTCGAGTCGCGGTGGCGCAGGCGGCGCTGGCGTTCACGAGGCGATTGTACGACGATACGAAGAAATATTCGGATACCAAGATGTGCGTGATGCGAGGCAGTTCACCCTTCTTGTCAGACGTGCCGCAGCTTCGCGCGCTGTACGCGGAGGGATACGCCGCGCTCGACAGACTCGACGCGTTCGTCGCAAGGTGCGAGCGCGAGTTGTGCGAACATTTGCGAGCGCAAACGATTCCGAGCGCCGATTTGACCCGCGCCATCGCCGTGTCGAAGATTAAAGCCGTCGAGGCGAGCATTGATTTGTCGTTTCGATTAAAGCAAGAGGTCGGGTCGTACGCGCTGATGGCGGGCACGGGGTTTGATAACACCGACTTTTTACAGTGTTGCAAATTCGCCGAGGGTGATTCAAGAATACTGTCGCAAAAGCTCGCGCGCGATTGTTTCGGCGCGTATAAGAGGAGTGACGGCGGCGGCGGCGACGACGGGCCGATTTCGGAGGTCGAGGTCGAAATATGTCGACGCATCGACGCCGTCGTGCGGGACGCGCGCGAGGCGAATCCAGACGTGCACAAAATAGACGCGTGGGATTGCGCGTGGCGCGAGGTGTACGAGCTCGCCGAGGTGATTTGCGAGCGCGTCATGCACGAGAGGTCGGTCGACGGCGAGACGCTGCGATCGAAATTGTAACACATCAACGGCGGTCCCGCTTTCTATCTTTTCTATCTCGGTCTCGGTCACGGTCGCGAGAGCGCGACCGATCGCGTTTCCTATCCCTGTCCTTGTCTCTATCTTTCCGTCGCTCTCTATCCCTCGAACGCGATCTATCGCGTTTCCGTTCTCGATCGCGCGAACGAGACCTCCGTCGACCGTCCCTGTCCCTGTCCCTGCTCCCATCGCGGTGTCGCCGCCGACCGCTGTCGTCGCGGTGCTTCGCGCTCTTCGACGCTTCCTTATTATCCGTCGCCATCGCGTAGCGAGCGTTCCCACCGCTGATGTGACCCATCGCGCTCGATTTGAGCTCAAACGTTCGACCGGCGCCGCCCTGAATCGTTCGATTGACGCCTCGACTTCGTTTACGATCCGCCTCGTTGAAATCCTCCGCCGTGCCGCCGTTCTTGCCGAACCGCTTGAAATTCTTCCACAAATGATGCATGGATTGCGAGAAATCGACGTGAATGCGCCGGTCATCGATCAAAACGTTGTCCATCTTGAAGTACGCCGCCTCCGCCTCGGATTTTCGCTCAAAGTTGACGAAGGCGTAGCCGAGACTCGCGCCAGTCTTGAAGTCGCGTATGACGTCGCATCCGGTCACCTTACCGAATCGACTGAAGATGATCTCTAAATCCTCGTCCGTGGTCACCGGGTTGAGTTTACAGACGAACAGCGACTCTTCGGGAGGTTTCGCCTCCGCCTCTGGTAAGTCGCCGATGAGCTCGAGGACGACGGCGCGGTTATGCGCCTCCCTCGCGCGCTTCTCTTCCTCCACCACCGAGGCGTCTTTATTCATCTCCGCCTGAACGTCGAAATCATCCTCTAATCTATCGTCCGCCTCATCGACCGGTCTCGGCGGTGACGCGTCCGGGACGAGCGCGGCGAGTCCCGGCGGGTCGTCGAACGGGTCGTCCAGCACGATGGTGTGCTTGATGCGAATGTTTTGCCAAGGCCGACCCTTCTCGTCACAATATGCCTCATTGATGGCTCGAATCACGTCCAAACCCTCAGATACTTCCCCAAATATTGTTCTCGTCCCATCCAACGCGTCCACGGGCCCATCGCGCGTGGTGATGATGAATTGCGACGCGTTGCCGTTCGCCGCCGCCGGCGCCATGCTCACCGTGCCCATCTTTTCGTGTCTCCTCGTCGGGTGTATCTCGTCCTCGAAAAACCGCGCCTTTCGGTCCCCGCTCGCGAGACCGTACACAGACTCCCCTCCGTTCCCCGTGTTCGTCGGATCGCCCGTCTGCGTCATGAAATCCTTTTGCACGTCAAAGAATTTACAGTGATTGTAGTACTTGAGCTTGCACAACTTTACAAAGTTCAAGCACGTCTTCGGCGCGTCGTCGACGAAGAGATCGACGACGACGTCCCCCTTTGACGTCTCCAGGAGCACCGCCATCGGTCGTCTCGTCGTCTCGTCGACGCGCGCGCGTGTGAGGACCGGAAATGCGCGTCGAGCTCTCACCCACACAAAACCCACCGCGCGAGACGGACGTCACACGTCGTCGACTCGGTCGTCGAGCGAGCGAGGATTTCGAGGGAATAGGGTCGAGCGTCGTCGTCCAACCTCACGAACGCGCGAACGAACGACCGATCTCGAACGAACGAACGAACGAACGAACGAGATGGCGGAGGGATTACCGCGCGAAGAGGTCGAGCGCATGCTCTTCTTCGAGGACGCGCGCGCGCGCGCCGAGGCGGAGCACAAGCAAAATCCGAAAGATGCGCAGGTGTTGACGCGGTGGGGCGGCGCTTTGCTCGAGTTGGCGCACTTTCGGCAAGGGCCCGAGGCGGTGGACATGATCGAGGAGGCGGTGCAAAAGTTTGAACTCGCGCTCGCCATCAATCCGAAGAAGCACGACGCGCTGTGGTGTCTCGGAAACGCGTTGACGAGTCAGGGTTTCTTGTTCCCGGACGCGAACGAGGCGATGAAGTACTTTGAAGAGGCGAAATCGTGCTTCCGTAGGGCGCTGGACGAGGAGCCGAATAACGAGATTTATCGCAAGGCGCTGGAGATGACGGACAAGGCTCCGGGTTTACACGCTGAATTGCAGCGTCAACTCGCGGAACAGGCGGCGCAGCAACAGACGTTTGCGGGCGCGCCCGGTGGTGTGGGCGGTGGTATGGGTGGCGATAAGCCGGACGGGGGCGACGATTTTTACTGGCAAGTCGCGGGCTGGGTCACGTTCGCCGCCATCGCGACGAGCTGGCTCGTGATGGCAAACATGCAAAACGCGCACTAGCCGACGTGCGAAATGTGCGTTCACCCACGCGTGACGCCATACGCGTCGAATTCATCGACGCTCGTCTCGACCTTAGCGCTTCAATTGTAGTCTGAACAAACTTTCGATTGCGGATATTTCAAACGCGCGTCGTCTGTCGCGCCGGGACGCGGGGACACCGCACTCCCGCGCATGCACCCCGCGCGATTCGCGCGCGCACTCACGCAAAGGGTACCCAAGATGTCTTCGAACGGCGCGCGCAAGGTGACGGCGGACGGCGCGGCGAAACCAAAGGCGCAGATGGGTTTGGGCGCGTTTCTCGTCAAGGGCGTCAAGATGAGCGAGAGCAAGACGCTCGCGGCCGCGGCGCCGCCGCCGCCGATGCGTTCGGTGGCGACGAAGGCCAAGGCGACGGAGAACGATGCCGCGGGCGCGAACGGCGCGGCGGGCGACGCCAAGGCGACGAAGACGACGTCTCGTGGGCGTAAGACGTCTAAACCGGCGACGTTCGAGGCGTCGCCGGCGAAACGGGCGAAGAAAGCGACGGGACCGGGACCGGATCGATCGCACGAGAAGAAGCACTGGGAGGCTGGACGTCATCGCGTCGTCGGTGTGGACGAGGCGGGGCGAGGTCCGTTGGCGGGACCGGTGGTGGCGGCGGCGTGCTACGTGCCGAAGGATTGCGTCGTCGATTGCGTCAACGATTCCAAACAGCTCACTGAGGAGGGACGCGACGAGATTTTTGAGGAATTGATGGCGAATAAGGACATCGAGTACGGCGTGTGCGTCATCGATCAGGACCGCATCGACGAGATTAACATTTTGGAGTGCACGATGGAGGCGATGACGAAGAGCGCGGCGGACGTGCCGAACGTGGACTGGGTATTGATCGACGGTAACCGCGTGCCGAAACCGTTGGAGGGTAAGGCCGAGGCCATCGTCAAGGGAGACGCGAAGAACGTCGCCATCGCCGCGGCGTCCATCATCGCAAAGGTGACGCGAGACCGCATGATGTTGGAAATCGACGAGGAGTTTCCGATGTACGGTTTCAAAGACCACAAGGGATACGGCACCAAGGCGCACATGGCCGCCATCGACAAGTACGGTCCGTGCATCTATCACCGCAAGACGTTCGCCCCGATCAAGCACATGGACCTCTCCAAGTGGCCCGACTGCATGAAAAAGAAGGACTAGAAGCTATGTCATTAAAAAGCACCACCGCGCTCGCGCCTACATCACCGCCCTGTACGCTCCGAGGGCGACGAACGCGCCCGCGAAGACGCCCATGGTGATCCGATGCGACAACGCCCGTCGCGGTTCTCGATACACCTCCCACGACACGATCGCGGCGCCGAGCGCGCACGCGGACGTGCCCAAGACTCGACAGCTCAGACAATCGCTCTGAGGCGCCCGCGCGTCGCTCGCCGCGTCGCCGCGTCGCGCGCGCGCGCGATCGGGCGCGTACGAGAGGTGCGCGAACGGTGTTTTTACCGCGGCGCGTGACGGTCGACGGTCGTCGTCGGAGGCATCGACGACCATCGACCGCGAAGTGAGGACGGACCGTTACGTTCATGTGGGAAAAGTCCCGAGGGACGAAGAACGAAGAGTGCTTACAACGGCGTTACGCGGGCGCATCGCTCGGTTTCATCGAAAGCTGCTGTTTGCGGAGAAACTCCGAGAGCGGTTCGTACGTGGACAACGCGGGACCCTGGGTGCCGACGGCGATTTCGCGAGGATTGGACGGCGGCGTCAGGTCCTCGGGTCGACACGCTTCGAGTCCTCGCGGCGACGCGCACTCTTCGGGCGCGGGCCTCTTCTCGGGCGTTCCCTGGCGCGTCTCTTCCGATTTTATTTCAGGAGCCTCCTCGGGGTCTTCTTCGGACCTCTTCGCCGTCGCCGACGGGAGCGCGTCGACGGGTTCTTTGGTGAGCGACGCGCCAACGTGCGCGACGACTTCCTTCATCGAACGCAAACGCACACCCTCCGGCGAGAGGAACTCCTTGTACGTCGTCCCGGCGAGTTTACCGTTCTTACGAATATATATCTGCACGCGCCACCCGTCCTCGCGAAAGTCGATCGAGTCCGGGATATGCTTTTGAACGTACTCGCGCAATTTCTTCTTCTCCAACGCCAGGACAGTCTCGTCTGTGACCAACGTCGCTGTCGGCGCCCTGATCAGCGGTTTTCGAAGATTGAGCGTCTGTGACGCGTGTTTCGCGGTGAGCCTCTGATTCTCATCCTCGAGCTTGCGCACTTTCGCGCGCTCGATCACAAGTTCCTTCTCGCGCCTCTCCACGCGTTCGCGCAATCTCGTGAGCTCCGACTTGAACGCCGCCAATTGCTCCGCCGAGATGGTCGCCGTACCGCTCGAATTCGGTTTGATGTTCTCGTCCACGTATCGCTCGTTCGCTTTTCGTTCCTCGGCGAGCTCTTTTTCGAGCTGCGCGTAACTCTCTTCGAGCGTTTTGAAAAAGGTTTCGTCGAGCAGAGTGCTGAGCGCCTCGGGTACGCGCACGACGCGAGAGCCCTTCTCGAGAACCGTGGGCGTCGTGTTCACGAGCATCTTCGGCACTGGCGCCGGTGATGGGTTCGCGTTGTCCAGCGCCGCGACATCGCCTGAACCAATCGGTTCGTTCGTGGCGACGTCGTTCTCGTTCGTGTGCGAATCAATCGTCATGTCGTCGTCGTCGGCTATTTCCTTCACCGGCGCGTACGTGAAGTCGGCGTCTACTATTTTCTGTTGCCAATGGTATTCAAACTCTCTCGACATGATGCGCGCCATCTTGTACACCACGTCATCTTCCTTATTGTACGTCATCGCGTTCGACCACACCAGTCGCACGTCGGCGGCGTACTTTTGATAATTTTGCTCTGTGTAATAATCATCCATCTCGAGACGCTTGTTAATCGTTCCGAGATCCATCGGATGCTTAATGACGTCAAAATAATCTGGAATCTCCCAATACACCGGGTCGACCGGTTTTAAGAAAATATAAGCGTTTTTGTGCACCATGAGCTGGCGATGAATCACCTTTATGCGCGAGACGCGCGTCACGAGTCTCCCTCTCGGTCGACCGCGCGCCGACGTGCGTTGCACGCGTTCTCTCCGCGCCGTGGCGGCGGTGATTTCCTCCTCATCGCCCTCTTCATCGTCGCTCGCATCCGTAGAACCGCGCCTTGCCGCCTTTCTGAGCACTTTACGTCGCTTCTGCGCGTTCTCGCCGGCTTGTTTGCCTCTGGTCGTCTCTTTGCCTCGTCCTCCTCCGCCCGCCATGCGAAACTGTTGAATACCGAAGTAGTAATCGTTCATGCACTGCACGATGTACCGCTTAAACTTTTGATACGTGATGTCCACCTCCTTGAACGCTTGCTTGTTGTGCGTCGGCTCGAGCGCTTCCGCCTCGACGACGCCGAGCATATCCTTCATCATCGTGTTCGCCTGCAACTGCGACCCGAATCGTTGATACATGCGAATCAAACGATTTTTATTGTAAATGTGAAACCCACACTTTTTCCCATCGTCCTCGGCGTATCCCATGTGCAAGGTGATGCCCTCGGCGAAACCTCGAGGCCTGTACTCGGGGAACGCGTAGTACTCACGCGAGAGATGCTCGATCGGACACCGAGGGGCGACGCGCACCCCGCGAAGCGTGAAGACGCATCGCGGGCGCAGGTACAAAATTTCCATATACGCGCGCAAACTGTAATCCTCCGGCACGTCTATCGTCGCCTGTTGGCCCTCGCGCGTCTGCTGGAACACGGGCCCGCGAGCGCTCCGTTGGTTCTCGTCCGGAATCGCGCCGACGAGACGAATGTCATCCTTGAAACACGTGAAATCGAGCTCGGGCGGGTCGCGTAAATTGAACAAGACGATGCGCGTTCCGTGTTCGCCGTCGACTTTATCCAACTCTCGCAGCAATTCGCGTTCCGTGCGTACGAACGAGTATCGCAAGATGACAGCCATGTGATCGTCCCATTTCTGCATGTTTGTTGGTTCGCTCGCGACGTACTTCGTCTTCCCCTTGGCAGAGTTCTTCTCCATCTTCCAAGAAAACATCGGGATGAGAATGTCGTCCAACTCGGCGTCGTCGAGAAACGATTGCGAGAGAAAGGCAACGTGCGCGTACCCTTCGCGTTTCGTAAAGATGAGCGCATCTTTCGCCAAACGCATCGATCCAGATTTGAATCCGATACCGAATCGACCGACGTTTCCGACCTTGTGTTCCTTGTCGCTGAAACCAAAGGAGAGCATACCGATGAGCGAGCGTCGATTCATCCCGCACCCGTCATCCTGGACGACGATGCCGTAACTATTCTTCGGATTATTCGTGTTCGAAAGGTCAATGACGTCGACGTGCACCGCGGTCGCGCCGCACTCGGCGTCTTGCGCGCTGATCGCGTCGGAAAAGAAGGGCAGAAGACGTCAGTCTCCGATCGAGCGCCTCGCGTATTTTCTCGCGCGCGTTCGGTTCGTCGTTCACTTCGCGCGCACGCACTTATCGATGAGCTCCGCCAACGCTCCCAACGGCCACACGTGACTCGTCGCATTACCTACACCGCGCGAACACCATCGTTAGTCCGCGCTCTCGTCGCCGCGCGCGTTCGCCTCTCGATTTCCAAAATCGTCGCCGCGCGCGCGCGCTCGTCGCTCATACGCGCGCGTACTCTTCAACATCCTCGGATGCGCCTTCGCGTGCTCCATCACCCCCCCATCGTGTCTCGTCAACGAACTAAACTCCACTTTCGGTTCGACGTCCTCACGCTTCGTCTCGCGGACGACCTCCGTCGGCGTCAACGCGCCCTCGGCGACGACGTCGAGTCCCGCGAATTCCGTCCTCTGCGGTTTTTGTTTTCGTCTCTGCGTCGCGCGGAATCGTTCCGGTCAATCATCGCGTCACCACCCATCGAACCACACCGCGTTCGAGCGTCACCGACCCCTCCTCCCGCCTCCTCGCGCCTCCTCGAACGCACCATGCCGCTCGCGCCGCTCTCGCCTCCGCGACCCGACTCGCGCCTCTCGTCTCGCCCTCGTCGTCGCCCCCCTCCCCGTCTCGCGCGTCGACGACCGCGCGCGTCTCTTAGAAATTCCCCGCGCCCGTCGCGACGCCGCGACGCGCGAGACGCGCGTCGCTCGCGCGTCGACGTCTCGCGAGGACGTCGACTTTTCGGTGCCCTGGGTCGCACCTCCGAGGTTCCGAGAACCGACGCCGCGCGCGCTCGGAGACGTCGATCGCGAGACGCGCGCGCGCGAACGAGACGACGAAAATTATGCTCGTCGCGATGCGCGCGCGCGCGAGGGCGAGACGACGACGCGCGAGCGATGGGACGCGTTCGAACGCGCGCGCGGTGTCCACGCTGGTGACCGGCGCGGTGGTGACCGCGCTGGCCGTGGCGTGCGCGCGCGGGACGACCGCGAGCGCGGGGACGGTGACGGCGGTGCGGGCGATGACCACGATCGATGGGGCGACGGTCGGGTCGGGGGACGACGTCGTCGTGCGAGCGACGGTTGAGACCTCTGGGTGGTCGAGACGCGCGCCGACGGCGACGCTGACGTGTCGCGCGGGACGGAACGCGGAGAGCGGAGAGAGGATGCGGGACGATGGCGCGTGGCCGGATGAAAAAGCGAACGATGGGGTGTACGCGGGGAGGTGTCGGACGGGGGGGGGTGCCGGCGGGTGAGCGCGTGCGGTGGAGGGTGACGACGACGGAGCCGTCGTATTACGAGACGCCGAGGGCGGGCGACGACGGGAAAGGGCCGAGGTACTTTGGTACGGTGCTTGAGAAGGGTTTTTTTTACGAGTGGATACGTCGCTGCCGGTGTTGCACATTCACACGCCGGATTACTGGAAGATCACGACGGACGAGGGCGAGCGCGTGAGCGTGTACTTTGAGGGCGAGTTTTACGACAACGTGTTGATGCGACGGCGCGGCAGTAATCGAAAAGAAGCCGTCATCGGCGTCGAGTTATCCGCCGCGCAATGGCCCAAGCACAAGTTTAAGCTCGATTTTAAGGGGTCGGTGTTTCGATTCGATCGGGGCGAGCGACGCGTTGAGGAGATTAATCTTCACAGCGCGTTTCAGGAACCGGGCGAGGAGACGTACCTGCGAGAGACGCTGGCGTTTCGCGTTTTGAGACGCGCGGGCGTGGCCGCGTCGCTCACAAAGTACGTTCACGTTCGAGTGAACAATGAGTTCTACGGGCTCTTTTATTTCGTCGAGCAAGTCGACCGTACGTTTCTGAAGCGTAACGGTATGGACCCCAAGGGCCCTCTCTATAAAGCCGTACACTGGAAATACTCGAACCTACGCGCCGGGAATCCGTCCATTCCGTGTCCGTACGCGACGCCCGATTACCCCATGCGGTGGATGAGCGACGGATGCCCCGAGATTTATCGCAAGGCGTCGAAAGGCGACAATTGGGACGATTTATGGGAACTCACGCAAAACATCGAACGCGTGCGCGAAAACGTCGACGGGTCCGCGTACCTCTTATATGACACGCTCAATCTACCGGCGCTGATCAACGAGATGGCGGCACAGACGCTCATACTCGGTGCCGATCGATGCACGAAGAATTACTACATGCACAAAGACTGGACGGGGGAGTGGTCGCGTCTGCCGTGGGACGTCGAAGACGCGTTTCCCGGCGATAAACGGTACGGCACCGGTCTCTGCTCACCGAGCGAGTGCTCGCCGAGCAGCACGGCATATTGCATACTCTCGTGCGAAAAGTTCAACAGCCCGTTGTATTGCGATCGGAACCATCCGCAGGACATCTTCTATGCAGATCCGAACTCTCCGGAACAAGATCCGAGATCGACATACAACGTGCTCATCGACGTCCTATTCGCGTATTGGCCCACCAAGGAGATGTATCTCACCCGACTGCGCACGCTCATGGACGAGATCCTGGCGACGTCGTTCATCGACGAGTACGTTCGAAGGACGCTGCAGAAGATTCGTAAGGACGCGCTTCGAGATAGCAAAAAGTGGTCGGTGGGCGCTGTGCGGGCAATCGACCAGGGCGTGGCGCAATTACTGTCTCAAGTCGTTCCGAAACGAAGGGACCAACTGTTCAACGAGTACGCGTACATGATTCCTCCTTCCATGCCTTCAAACGCTCGCGTGTACGTCTCCCACGCGCAGAGGAACGGTGACGAGGCGTACGTCAAATTGAGCAATCCCAACGGGTACGCCGTGGACGTCTCGTTTTGGACGATTTCGACGCCGGCCGGGTGGAGGTATCGCCTCAAGCCCGGCACGGTGTTGGGACCGGGGCGCACACTGTTCGTCGTGAAGGATGCGAAAAAGTTTCGCGCGCGCGCGACGTGGGCGCGACGCGAGTACCCCGAGGGCGTGTTCGTACAGGGAAACTTTGACAAAGATTTGGACACGGATGACGTGCGCGTCTTCTCCGTCTCCTCGGCGAAGCGCGTGGCGACGCTCAGCGCGAGACGAACGCAAAGACGTTTCAGACCGTTGGTGGGCTTTAACGAAACATCATGCGCCGCCCCGGATCACGTCGGGAATTGGAGCGCGTTCGGCGATTGCTGCGCCGCCGGCGAATGCGGCTTGTTTTGCGGCTTCGACGAGGCGTCCAGAGTTCGCCGAAGAGACGTCAATCTGACCATCGGACGCGACCCAGACGAACCGTTACCGTGCCTCGTGGAAAGCTTTGAAGTTGATCGAACGTGCGCGAGAGCGGCATGCGGCGCGCCGACGGCGCCGAACGTGACCGCGTGCGCGCCGTTCGCGCCGTCGTCGATGGAGGGCGCGCGCGCGCGCGCAGCGTCGTCTTCAATCCGATTTTCGGTCTCAACCCGCAATGGGAAGATTGGAGTTGGGGTGTCAATCAAACCACGGTTGCGTTGAGCGACGGCACGATGGCCGCGCGCGTCGCCTTCGCGCCGGGAGGCGGCGTTTCTTTCACCACCGCGCGCGCGTTTTCCAACGTCTCGCGCGTCGTCTCCGCGCGCGCGTGGGTCGCCAAACACCGGTCACCACAACCGCTCCCTCGCCTCGTCTTCGATTACGAGCGAGACGGGGAAAAATCATCGGTCACCGCCGAGTTTGCGTCCGAATCCGCCGCGTCGAAGTGGCGACGAGGATGTTTCGTCGAGTCGCGCGCGCGATTCGACGAGCCCGCGTCGCGACCCTCCGAGCGACTCAAAATCACGATTCGCAACGAGTACGGATCACAGTTACGTCTGTGGCTCTCCCGAGTCGAGATTGACTTCATCTGAGCGCATACAAACAAAAACGCATCCCGTTCGCCAACCGTCTCGCCGTCTCTCGCGCGCGTCCGTCCTCGTCGTCACACCTCGCCGGTCGACGTCCGCGCCTCCTCCCCCGAGCGCGCGAGCGACGCGACGGCATGTTCACCGTCGTCGCTCGCGCGTCCCTCGCGCCTCGCGCCGTCGTCTCGCGCCGCGGTGCGAGACGCGCGCGCGGTGTCCCCGCACCGACCGCCATCCTCTCCCGCGCGCGCGCCCACGCGCCCACGCGCGTCGCGGCGCTCGCGCGCGGGCGAGGTGCCACCGTCATCGTCGCCTCCTCGTCCTCGTCCTCCGCGACGAGCGAGGACGCGCCCGAGAACGCGTCCGACGCGTCCGCGTTGGATAAAATCAAGGCGTGGTGGCGAAACGCGGCGAAGATTGACAAAAAGAAGATTGCCTCGCTCGGTTCCGCCGCGCTCTTATCCTACGCGTTCGTCAGTAACGTCTTCTACGTTACGTCGCTCATGTTGGCGACGTACACGGCGGTGAAGACGACGGGGGCGAGTCCTCTAGTAAACTCGCTGTCAATGAAGACGTTCGCGAGTTCGTACTTTGGACTCTGGATGATTCAAAACTTTCTGCGCCCGGCGCGTTTCGCGCTGTCGGTCGCCATCTCCCCGGGGACGGATAAAATCGTCGAATTTTTCCGAAGGTACGCGCCGAATCAGGACAAGCGGTGGGCGTTCGCGATGACGGTGTTTTGCATCAACGTCGTCGGGACGTTCGCGTACATGTTCGCCGGATTTGGATTAATCGTGGCGCTCACGGGCGTGCCGTTGGAGTTATCCTCGTTCGGAGGGTTGTTACAGGCGGCCAAGGCGTCGCGCACCGGACCGGCGTGAGTCGCGTCAACCTATCGATAAATTCATGTACCGTTACAACTCAATCTTCGAAACGAAGCGCGAAGTCGTCGTCGTCGTCTTCGGAGCGTTCGTCTCGTTCTCTCTTCATCACCGTCACGATGTCTCGGATGACTTGCCCGCCGTGTCCACGACGCTGAAGCCACGCGATGAGACGGTTTATTCTCGCTTGAAAATCGCCTCGCTTGTTTCGATGAAACTGCGCGCGCGCCGACTGTAACAATTCTCCGGCGCGGAGGCGTTCCAAATCCTCGTCCTCGTCCTCGTCCTCGTCTTCCTCCTCGTCCTCGTACAGGTTCACCTTCATCGCCCCGTTCGCGGCAAAGATGGTCTCAAACCCGACGTCTATATCCGCGTCGCTCACCCCTTTCTGTCGCAACGCCCCTCGCACGCGCCACGCCGACCACTTCGATTGTCTCCACTTGTACCTCGCGAACGCCTCCGCGTACGCCGCGTCGCTCTGCGCGCCGCACCGCTGTATGGCGTCCAACGCCTCATTCGCGTCCGCGGGATCGTACCCTTTATCATCAACCAACTTATCGTACAACTCTCGACGAGTGCGCGGTTTATACTCTAAAAACCGCATGATTTGTGCCTTGGCGTCGTCGACGCGCGTCGGTTGAAACGCGCCCGTCGGCGTATACGCCGACCCATCGAACGCGTGATTCTTCAACGAGTCAACGAGCGCGCGCGCGGACGCATCGGTACCATCCTCATTCGCCTCACGCGTGTCATCGTCCATCGCGCGCGCGCGTCGACCGACACGCGTCGAAAACGATGCCGATGATGCCGATGTCGACGTCCACGATGACGACCATGTTCGGCGCGCACACGCGCGAGACGCGACGACGCACGGCGCGGGCGCGCGAACGTGAGATACACGCGCGAAGACGCACATCGTCGCGCGCATCGCGCGTCGCATGCGTCGACGACTGCGGCCGTCATCACGCGTCATCATCATCATCATCATCATCATCGAGCGCGGGAAAATCCAGCGCGGATGGAGACCGAAGACCTAGTGTTACAAAACCGGGACGTCCGTGGACGTCCGCTAGTGCCTGTGGCACACGTTAAACTGCGCGAGTGTCTGTAAGAGATCGACGACGTCGTCGGTGTCGTCGAGATAGGCAGGAGCTTTGCTCGGTTTTTGACCGATGGTGGACGCGTAGACGCGCGCGCCGGCGTAGAGGGGCTGTCGCTCGCGCGCGGCGACGGCGACAAACATGTCCTCGTCGGAGCGGTCGTCGCCGATGGCGAGGACGAAATCGGCGACGGAGGATGAATCGTTCGTTTCGAGGAGCTGGTCGATGACTAAGCCCTTGTGAACGCCCTTGGGTTTGATCTCGACGCTGCCGTTGCCGGCGATGACGTCGACGGGGTCGCTCTGTAAGACGCTCTCGAGATGGTCGAGGAGTTCTTTGGCTTGCCACGCGCCGAAATCGGGATCGGCGTCGCGGTAGTGCCATACGCACGAACTCTCTTTGGCTTGGATGAAGGAACCGTCGGTGGCCTCGACGTATTGCTCCAATATGGGCAACACGGTGTCCTTCCACTCGATGACGCTGTTGTCGGTGCCGCTCGGCGCGAGCTCCTTCCACGCCACGTCCGTGCCGCGACGGAACCAATATCCGTGCTCAGCCACCATACAAAGACCAGGAATATTACCGAACCACTTTTCTAAGGTTTTACGCTCGCGTCCCGAGACGATGCACACCTCGTTGGCGTCGTCGCCGACGAGCGTGGTGAGAAGCGCCAAGAGGTGCGCCGTCGGCGGTTGCGCGAAGGACGCGAGCTGCACGAGCGTGCCGTCGTAATCGACGACAATTTTCCGACGTGAAGATTTGAGGTAATCGGCGACGACGGCGGAGGTGTCCAACTTTCGAAACGTCGAGCTGAGATGAACGACGCGAAAGTTCAAACCGAAACCCAAACCGTAGCACTTGTTGCTCTGCGCCTTTTCCGTGACGCGTTGCAACTCGGCGAGACACGATTGCGCCCAGAAACCGACGTGATGTTCGCTGACGTATCTCCAGTGCTTCTCGTGTCTCGCCTCGTGTTCGTGTCCGCTCATGGAGAGCGCCTTGTACATGGTATCCGCGATGTCTTCGACGTGCCACGGATTGACGCGAAGCGCGCCCGAGAGCGACGGCGAACACCCCGTAAACTCGGAGATGATCAACGCGGATTGACGAGGGAGAGCAAACCCATCCGCCGTACCCTGTTCTTCATCGTTCGGACCTTGTCTACACGTGATGTACTCGTACGGCGCGAGATTCATGCCGTCCCGCGTGGCGGTGACGACGGCGATGTGCGCCACCGAGTACAGCGCGATGCGTTCGTGCAGCGGCACGGGTCGCACCTCAAATTTCACGACGTCGTTTCCATTCTTTGAGTGCTTGGCGTTGATTCGCTCCACCATCTCGGTGACCGTGGACAACAGATCGTCGATGTCTCTGTTGCTCCCGCGCGGGGGGTTACACAACTGATACAGCACGACTTGTTCCGAGATTTCCGGGTGCTCCTCGAGCATGTGCTCAAAGGCGGCGATTTTCTGATCGATGCCCTTGAACTCGTCGAAATCGTCGAGACCGAGCAAAATCTTTCGTCCCGCCGCCTCGACGAGTAGCTCTTTTCGTCTGTCCTTGCACACGGTCTCGTCCAACGTTTCGCGAAGGCGCGACGTCTTCACACCCGTCGGACAAATCTTCACCGACACGTTCCGACCGAAATTGTCGATGATGAGCGCGCCCCGTTCCATTCTGTGCTTGAGTCCGAGAAGGCGCGTGCAACACGATAAAAAGTGCCTCGCGTAATCGAACGTGTGAAACCCGACGAAATCGGCGTTTAAGACCCCTCGCAAAATTAAATCGCGCGACGGTGCCGTTTTAAAGATTTCACTCGAAGGAAACGGACAGTGTAAAAAAAAACCGCACTTGATGGCGTTGAATCGTTTCCGCATAAACGTCGGCAACAACATCAAATGATAATCGTGCACCCAAACCTGATCATCGTCACTACTCACCACCTCCATCAAAGTATCCGCGAACCGTTTATTCGCCGCGATGTACGCCGACCACTGACGTTTCTCAAACCTCGAATCCAACGGCGACATCGGCAACACGTAGTGCA